>JAHWFP010189418.1:0-17837 GCA_023313725.1 Lithobius niger | reverse complement strand
GCCAGCGTTATTGAAGCAACACTATTTCGTTTGTTACTGATTGTTACGGACATTCCATCTTTCATTTTAGTGCATGATGAGTTTGCTTTGTGCATCTCATCCAAACTAAGGATAATGCTTATTGTTGGGTCAACAGCATTGTTAACATTTCTTTATTCTTCAGTCTATGGATTGCGGTTGGTGTTTGCTGAATGACATTGTTCCCTAATACTGATCGTTCTGGGTCTATCTTCAGTCTATGGATTGTGGTTGGTGCTTGCTGAATGACACTGTTCCCTAATTACAACGTACACAACAATGTAACTGATCGTTCTGGGTCTCAGTAACTCCGGAATGGCTCGACCAATTGAAAAAGTGGGCTCTTTGAGGATGAAGGGCAACGACGAAATTTCTGGCTTCTGGTTTCTGATTTTAGGAGGGCGTAGTATTTTATTTTCGGAAACGGTGGCACCCCAAAAAGAACAACAACAGACAGACTGTGTCGACCTTGTTTGAGCTCGTCAGCAAAGAATACCGGTCAGATTTTGTGCTTGTCAGAATAGCCTACTCTTTGGACGAGAGCAAAGGCATTTGTGATTTAATACGCACAAAACCGGACTGCAAGCTAAGCAGAAACGACTGCAGGGTTGGGCTAAAAACCACGTTTTTGCTGAGACAGTGGCAAAACAAGGTTTTTAACTGGTTTTTTTCTGGTTATTAATGGCTAAAACTAGCAAAAAAACAGCAAGCCGCTTCATACGCTTATTTTTACATCAATATTTTGGCCAAAGGGGCAAAACCATGGCAAAAAAACAGTCTTTGCCGGGACGGTAAAAACCAAGGTAACAACCGATTTTAACCACTGGTGGCAAAAACCAGCCAACCCTGAACTACTGCTTGTTTTGGGCTCCGTTCTACTGAAGACAGCCATATTTAGGCCTATTAATTGGCAGTTGATCATTTTTTGAAGAGACAATGACGCTTATGCCAACTTGAAGTTTCAGATTGCTTCTAAACTGTGAATTTTTGGCAGCATTCACTATAGTTTTTCAACTAAGTCTTCCGCCTTCATCAGGCACTGGTTGAACAGCACGCTAACGTAACATCACTAAGATTTGAAAAACGTGTAGTGGGGCCAACTCTTGTCCCCACTACGTTTTTCAAATCTTAGTGATGTTCCGTTAGTGTGCTAATCAAGCAGTGCCAGATGAAGGCGCAAGACTTAGTTGAAAAACTATAGTGAATCCTTTAATGTCAATTAGCTCTCACCCACAAAGATCTCTAGACAGACTGTTTCGCCCTTGTTTGGGCTCGTCAGTAGAGAATACTTTGTGGAGGAGAGCTAGGCTACGCTTGCTAGGGCAAATGACAAGGGCGAAACGAATATGGTTTCAGCAAGCGAAAGAGCTGAAAAGTCTGCTTGTTTGGGGCTCCATTCAACTGAATGGTTGACACCCAGGCCTAGGACAATTTTTACCAATTGATCATTTAATATCAATAATCTCTAACCCACAAAGATCTCTAGACAGACTGTTTCGCCTTTGGGCTCGTCAGTAGAGAATACTTTGTGGAGGACAGCTAGGCTACGCTTGCTAGGCCTGGGTGTCAACCATTCAGCTGAATGGAGCCCCAAACAAGCAGACGTTTCTGCTCTTTCGCTTGCTGAAACCGTATTCGTTTCGCCCTTGTCGTATAGTGAATCCTGCTGAAAATTCGCAGTTCAGAAGCCATCAAAAACTTCAAGTTGGCGTAAGCGTCATTGTCTCCTCAAAATTTGTAAGTCAAGCCAAGTAAAATGAGCCTGTCAGCATTCAAAAGGCAGTTGATCCTTGAAATCAAGATGCTTTGAACCACAGAGATTGCTAGACAGACTGTTTCGCCTTCTTTGGGATTGTGAGTAGAGAATACTCTGTTGGTGAGAAAAAGAGCCTAACATTCAATAGAATGCAGCCTCAAACAAGTACTTTGTTTCGTGGTTTTTAGCTGGCTGAAACCAGCTCGGTTTTGTGCTTGTTAAATTATCCTAGCTAGAAGCCTTTGTTCTCATCCACAGAGTGTTCTCTACCAACGAGCCCGAACAAGGGCGAAACAGTCTGGCTAGAAATCTCTGTGGATGAGAGCAGCTTAATTCAAGTGATCAGCTGCCATTAATAGTGGATAGGTATTGGATCACATTTTCAAGACCAAACAAACAAAAACTCTGGATTCTGAGAAGAGGGATACTTAATTTGAGAATCTGGGAATTATAAAGATTTGGGGAGGTCCGGGCAAGTAGGGTGGGGTGTAGGGATGGACTGAATACAAAATTTGCCGAATACCGAATACTGAATATACAACTGAATACTCAACTTGCCGAATACCGAATAAAATATTCAACCGAATAGTTAAACTGCCGAATACCAAATATTCGGCACCAAACAATTTACATATTACGGCCGAATACCGAATTACTCGGTTATGTGCCGAATAATGGCCGAATACCGAATACCAGTAATTTAAACATATTTGATCATTTTTTCCTTCTTTCAGAATTGCCAGAAGACAATTCCTCACAAACCAAACACTAAATGCTTAGCTAAACGTTCTTACATTCACACAATTGCGTAAATTTATACTAAAAAATATTCGGCCGAATACCAACAAATCTTAACACTATGCCTAAATACCTATTCGGCCAAAATCACTATTCGGCTGAATACCGAATTTCACTATTCGGCCAAAATCAATATTCGGCCGAATACCGAATACTTGAATTTTTGGCTGAATACGCCCCCCGTGGGAGAAAGTGCTGCGACGTGTGCTCTACGTCACAGAAAATTCCGGGCGGTCGCAGAAAATAATCGCTGTCAATTTTTTTTACCGTAAGCCGCACTTTTTTCGATATATGCGGAAACAACGATAATTTCGCTAAATACTGACCGATCTTGACTTTCAAATACACCATTTTAACCCTTTTTCGCCAGCTTTATGGTGCAAACCACAAGTCACTAGCTCCTCCCATTCTTAAGTTATTTATTAAAAAAAAAAACGTATAACTTACATTTTGGAAACAAACGTGGCTTGCAAATGCATAAGAAAAAACTGTAGCTCGCTGGTAATTTTAGGACTACCGTAAATCGTGGAATAAACGCCCATGGGCTTGTGCAGTTAATATGACAAAAATAGGGGGGTGGGCTTTAAATCAAGCATTATCGATTTTCTAACCTTTCCGGACATCTATTACAGAAAATTCGAAGCTTCTGAATGATCTATGAAAGACCAATTTTTACATCCTTTTAATTGTTGTAGAAAAACGAATAGGTGAGAGATGCCCTGGCCTTGCGCATGTGCTAGGAGCTAAAGGAAGAGTCCACTACTGCTGCAGAGAGGGAGAAGGGGCCAGTAAACATAGCAAGCAGTAATATCTTTATTCACATCGTATAACTTTCAGATAATTTTTCGCAGAAAAACGACAATTTGAGGGGTGGGCTTCAACTCCACTATTTCATGATTTTGACTTTACAGCATTTTTGGGGGTGGGCTTTAGCTTCAACTGGGCTTTTAATACACGATTTACGGTAATATAATATCATGGAGGAAGTAATTAGGTAGGAGGCGACACAACCCGTTTTTCGCGATGACTGGGCATGAAGGAAGGGGGGGGGGATCTGATGGTACTTAGAAAGTGTGGGCTGGGCTTTGAAAATGATTGGTGAGTTTTTGTGAAACTGAGTGGCCCTCCTGCAGGATACAGGATTACAAGGAAATTTTAAAATTCAGTTTAGTTGCCATGTACGGTGCTTATTTTTACAAGCATTTAAAAAAATGTTACTGTAGATAAAGTAATGGGTAGAAAAGTTATAGAAAAGTTTTTTTAATGTATTTAATGCTTTGCCATGTTTAAAAAAAAATTAAAAATCGTCGCTTCAAAGGGCTGGTTTCCTTGAAAAATTCCAACACCATAAAAATTAACCCTGCAGAAAAATGTTTAGGGTACAAAACCAGAGAGATACTATAGCTAACGCACTAGCTATAGTATCTCTGACAAAACTGCGTCGCAGAAAGCTGTGGAACATTATATAACACTGGGAATACGCCGAATACCGAATAATTACAGAATATTCGGTGCATCCCGAGTGGGGTGGCTGGATGATGCAAGGGATGAAAGGAAACAGACGTTAAGATATTCGTTGAAATGCTCAGTCGAAATGTTTCAAAACATAAAACCACTACCGGTGCATCCACCTTTGCAATCATAGCACAGGCTTCACCTATTGTATATTTTATTAAAACTTGATTAGACTGCTAAAAAAAAAGTTGTTATCTCAAACCTCGCTACATGGAGGAAAATACTCTAAGTATGAACTTTTTTGAGCAAACACCTAGCTTACAAATACTTGTTTCTTTCTTTTTTAATTTCTCAAAATTGACCGATTTGGACATTCCAGTATATACAACACTTTAACGGTTTTTCCATGAGCGTCGGAATCATGGTGCTACTCTCAGAATGGTAGTTTTTAAATCAATCTCAGTAATTCAATTTAGCACCAAAAAGTAAAAATGAGCTAAATCCCCAAAACTACTTTAAGTCTGGGTTGGAATTAAAAATATTTTATTTGATTTAAATCGGAGTTTTTGATTTTCTTTTAACACTAAAAATAGGCCTACTAATATTTTTTGTAACAAAAGCCAATGAAAAACAACAAGTCACTCTTTTTTCAATAAAAATCAACAAGAACACAGTCAAGCATCAGGTTATAATGTGTTACTGTGTCATCTGGAATTTGATAGGCTATGAAGCAAAGTTTAACGATTTTTTTACTGCTATAAACAGAACTACTTTAAAGTGAATTTACTCTTACAAACAGAAATAGCCATCTTACTATATGCCCTTGTCTGTTTAAATATGCTATAAAACATAAAGACGGGCACATGTCAAACGTTTATGAAGAACGAACAGCTTGTTTATTTATTACATGACAGGACTCGAAATGCCCAGAAAAAAGTGTGTAGCGTAATTGCGATGTAAAATAAAAACTTGAGTAGCAATCCCAAAATAATGGTTAGCAGTTTTCATAAAACATATTTTTCTTGGCAGGTAAAAGGGCATTTTCGTTTTAATTGATGGTTCAGCTAGAACAAGAACATGTGATTGTGTGACGTATAAATTGCATCACTTTTTTTTAATACGTAAATATTCTGATGCTTTATGTTACAATTGTGTATCGTTCAATTTCATTCTTTGCACGTTGTGTAAAAATAACCTAACTTCTATAGGGATTGGAATTCAGAATTTTGCGGAACACAGTGATTGATCTATTATAAATGGGCTGGGCCTAATCCTGGGCAAGGATTTTTTAACTAAGTTATAAAGTTCTTTTACCATGATCTTGCGTCGCTAAACTGCCACGCAAATTTCAATTTTGTATCGCTAATGTCTAAAATTGTGGTGCAAACTGCGAAGCGATACCGCTCATTTCGAGTCCTGACATGAGCATAAAAAAAGGTTAGGGGCAACACTTTCCATGTACTTGTGAGTTCTGGCCGTGTGTACAATAATATTCCTTCCAAAGTACCAATGACTACTTAGCAACTAAAAAGCTAGGTTTCCATTGTCACCACAGGTAAATTGCCCACTTTTAAATAAAATTGATAAAAATCGTGGATCTAGATCGTCATTCTTAAATCAAATTGACTTTAAACCAGCCAGCACTATTTCAGGTTAGAGCGGCAAGCTTGCTTAAAATTAGGGATGTGCCGATTATCGGATTCATATCGGTATTGCCAGTTATCGGGGGCAATACTGTCCGAAATATCGGTACCACCGATGTATATACCTCCGAAGTGCCGATATACCGTATTGGAACACATATGTTAGCCGTACGTAAACGACAATAACTTCGCTAAATATTGGCCGATTTTGGCGTTCAAATACACCATTTTAAACCCTTATTCGCCAGCTTTCCAATGGTGCAAACCAGAAGTCATTAGCTCCATCCGTTCTGAAGGTATGTATAAAAAACCATTTAACTTACATTTTTCAACAAGAAAAACAGCTGCTGGCTGGCATTTTAGAACTAATATATCATAAAGTACACGTCTGTTGATTAATTAATATCAACATTTTTACATCTATACAATTGTGCAGAAAATGTTTGGCTGCATGTGTCGGGTAAGGTTGGGGAAAATAGATGCAGGGAAAAAAGCTTTCTACTACACATTTTTCTTTAATATTTTTATGAGGTTACATTAAATACAAGTTTTTTTCTTGCAGTACATCCGGCAGCAGAAACTGTATCATACTTTCATTTTCTGCAAAATAATCATTATTTAGTGTTATATCGGCAGTTACCGGTAACGGTACATCGGCACATCCCTACTTAAAATGCCAGTTAGCCTAGGCTAACTGAAGGTTCTTCCACAAAACTTTGGTACAGCATTAGATGGTTAATCCAAAAAAAAATGGTTTGCTTTGCGGAACATTGTTACAAAAAAAATAGGGTCGGTAGGTGGCATAATTTTTTTTTTACGTACATACACCTAGCCTATGTAAAAATCACATTAGGTCTATACATTTAAAAGGAAAGAAACTTCAATGTCATTGTTTTCTAATGGTGTACCAAACCATAGGCTAATTCAGATTCTGGTCCCGGCTAGTAAATCGTTTCCCTACAGTTCCGATACCAAGTAAGATAAAGATTGGGATTACTTCTGGTCACTGGCCAGGGGGCGAGAACCGTTTCATTCCTGGCGATTAGGTTCTGTCTCCCTACTCGACAAGCTGAGAAGGCTATTATTTTTTTTTCCTCAATCGAGTTATGTAGTAGTCTTATAAAAATTGTCATGGCTGAAAAAAAAGCATACATTTTTTTATTAGCTTTAGCAAAGAGCTGATGGAAAGGATTGCAATACATTTGTTTTCATTTTTCATTATCTAATCTCCATTCTCACTCTTTTCCTATGCTCCGCATTGTTCACCTCCCCCCCCCCCACAAAAAAAAACGGCGTCCAGTAAGATTTGCGGCGTCACTGGCCAGTGTAAACTAAGCAAAAATCTTAATCTCCATCTTTAAAGTAACATTGCCACCAAAATTTGTTTTATTCTTATTAGAACATAAAAACAACACAAATTTAATTTTGATTGCCTAGGCTAATTATAGGATATCTGAAATATACTGGATTAGGCTATACCACATTACAAAAACTGTATTAGGTAGTGTTGTGCGGTACCAGAAATGTTTCAGACGATGCCAGTACCAAGCTAAGTACCCCTACACTCTGTTTTCGCCAGTACTTATGAATAAGGAGGTATCTGGTATTACAGTGCGTTAGTACCCAAAACCCGATTTTTAAATAATAACAAATTTTAATTGTAATGTGTTTTGTTGCTATAGTTTTAATGGAAAAAAATTTAGTTATTCTCTTCCCCTGATTTAGGCATAGGCCTAATATATGTTTCACGATATATTAGATAAAAAAAATATACATCTCTCTAAAATGTGTAGTTAACGTGCAATCCAAGTAGAAATGGAAATATAATCAAAAGCTGGTTGTAGCATCAAAGTTGTGCAAATCTGGATCCACTTTTGTGTTTTAGAATTCCAACTAGTTGTTCCCAGATATAACATATGCCAGTCTATCCGATTACCACATGCGTACGAACAAAATACTTTAGCGGGGAGCGTGAAATGAAAATACACGGCGAACCCTCCCCTCTTCGAGCCCCCATTCACCCACCCTCTCCCCACCATTCGCCTTCCCTCATTCTCTCTCCCTGTCCTTTTTTCAGTGGAGGGCAACGCAGTGTGGCCGAATTTGTGGCTGAATTTCCTGTTTCTCCGTTTGACACCAACTTTTCCACTGGGCTCTAATTTGTCAACATTATTGAAGCAATATTGTTTGTTTCTAATTGTTAGAGCCTTCTCTCCCACTTGCCCTTTTTGTGATTGTTCCAGGGTACAGCTGATTCCTGCAGTATTGAAGCTTGCTTCGTTTACACATGAACCCTCAAGTCTGCTAAAATAGCCACAAATATATATACCATTGTTGATCTTTAACTGAATAGTTGCACTGCTTTGAGTCTTATAAAACAAGGACCAAATGAACTATTGTTATAATTTTTACTGCCTTTTTTCAAGTTGGCTTGTGCAGTTGTATTTGAGTGTTTTGTTGTTCATGTTTACTGTATGTAGTAGGGCTACGGCTTCGGCCATGGCCCTCAATAAATTCAATTCCTTTCTTCATCTAAAAACCAATACTGGAATTTTAACATTGTAATGGTATTTGGTAGGCTTACCCAACCGAACTGGTCTTGAAAACACCAAAATGGCTTATTTTACCGTGAGAGTTTTCAGAATCATGACAATCGGGGAAAATAGTTGATAAACCATTTGGGATTAAGTTTTATGTTTTTAATTTTTTTCTAATCCTCAAAGTAGCCTAGTACATAACCTTTTTTTTAAATTAAATTTGAAATATATTAATTGATAATTTTTTAATATAGGCTAGTCTCTGATCCTATAGGTTCTATTTTAACCAAGCCACAACCTGTGCGAGTTTTTTTTTTTAGAGTCGGGGCTAACCTTAACAGGCCTAATACTAGTGTTCGGCACCAGTTCGGTTTCATTACAATCGGAAAAATCCATAATTTTTATGCACGATCTCACAAACAGAATATTTGATCAACATCCAGCGAATTTTCGACACCTCTAAAGGAATTTGAGCTTAAATTCCCTCCTACTGTCTTCTTCAGGCTTCCAGGTTAGTATTTGTTAAAACTACATCACTCTTACGCTCGTCGTGTTTTGAACACGAGTTTTCACAAATTTCCAAAATTTGTATTCTCACTGAAAAAACAGCTTCTAGCAGTGATCAAACGACGGCAGAATAAATAGCTATTCGCAGCGAGAATTCAAAATCCAACATGGCATATATTTCGGGGTTGTAGAATCGAAGACAAATCATCGAATACCGGATTTCAGA
Source organism: Lithobius niger (assembly GCA_023313725.1). NCBI lineage: Eukaryota > Metazoa > Arthropoda > Chilopoda > Lithobiomorpha > Lithobiidae > Lithobius > Lithobius niger. The sequence goes on along the minus strand of JAHWFP010189418.1, from coordinate 8,897 downwards.
AATCTGTTCGTCGTCTTGTGCAGCATTAAAAATTGTTTTCTAGTTATCATAAATCGACGCTGTCATGTTGCACGCTTCGTACGTCGTGTCGCGAGGCACGAGGAGGAGATTTGCGTCCGCGTTGTTGCCATGGTTACTACGTATAGACAACTTGAAAGCCACATTCTTCGATAAAGGCGAGAAGCAGCCAGCAGATTTAGTATTAGCCAAGTGAAAGCTAGTACGCGAGAAACTTGTCGTTGCATAAACGAGCCCTAAAGTCTAAACAGCGAACCTGGAAACTTCCAATCATTGACGGTCCACAAAAGAATCAGAATAACCAGCAAATCCAGTAGCCGCTGTAGGAGCTGAGTCAAATAGTACACAAGGAGTTAACAAATAAAAACTAAAAACTCCCCACAAATAATACAAAACATTCCTTTGCGTAAGGAACTAATGTTAGGAATGAGCATCACCCACTTCATCAAGATTCAAAATAGATGGTTCGTTTTCTTTCAGTTGAATATAGCAACAAGACCATCATACTGGTTTGAAAATCCAATACATGTTTAACGACAAACGGCATGTAGCATTGACGTATTTTCTGGCCTTTTAAGGTAATCCTTATAGAGAAAAAGGCATTCTTCAACCCCTGCTGGGTCTTACCAATTGGAATTTACCTTGGATGAGACAACCGGGACTGCTGCGCTCTGAGTCAGTGAGCTGCACAAGGGCCACAGGCACACTTGGCTTTATAAAAGTTATTAGTAGCTATGGGACGGAAAGCCAGATTTACTCACAAGTAAGGTTAAATAAATACTCATGCAAATGCATTACACTCCAAAAGGTAACTGAAATAGGTTTGCATCTGTATTACTTGTTAGCAGTATTCTGAATCCAGAGTTAGCCTACTTTTTTTTTATAAATACGGCATTATCAGTTAGCAACTATATATATATATATATATTTTCTTTTTTTTTTGGTACAAATTGGAATGCTGTACTTGTCATTCCATTCCTATTTTGGGACACAGTTGGCAGCCAACCAAACATCTGGTGGGTCACACGGATGCGAGCTGCATCGAGTCCCCTGATAAGTTCGTTTGTTGTAAAATGTTGTCAAGTAATGAATAACTTCGAGTTGTTGGAGAACTATCCAGTTGAGTTATTGTTAATGTGAGAATAATGGGCCGAGTAAACCATTATAATTGGTGCCAGAACAGGGACTCGAACCCATTACAGCTAGTTCTTTGGCTCAAAGGGTAGGCTTTTAGTGGGGGGAAATTATTTATCCCAGTTATACCTCGCCTCACACCTGGATATGGCCTTCACACAAAAGAACAGTTTTCAGTCCACTAAATTTTTTCCACAATTATAAACATGATTTTTTTTATTTAATTTGTTAGAACTGGGTTGCACAAAGTTGAATATTATTTTTTTTATTTTACGTTTTTCACTTAGAAGAAAACGAAAGTATGTATTCATTGTTATATTGTTACGGCTAGTTTTCAGTGATACATTCTTTTTTTCTACAATTACAGATTGAAGTATTTATTAGTTCTGCAAATACCAAAGTAAGCTATGTATCATCACAATCCGTTGATAATGACGACAAAAGTCAGGTTAAATTATTGAGGATAGGAACACCAGGACGATAGGTGGTGGGGTGGTCATGTGTGGGTGGACTACCTCCTAAATAAAAATTAGGTAAACCCATGATTGATCAATAAACGTAATGTTTAATGCAACAATTAAACCCGACACCCTGCAAATCACACTTTGTAGCAATATAAGCTTAATTTCTTTATTTATTTTTTGGCGGGGGAGGAGGGGTGGGCTAGGAATTCTAACGTTCGTTGCATGTCCATCGATGAGCTAACTAACTGTATGTGGGTGTGGGTGTTTGGCTTCCAGCCAACAAAAAGAAAATCTACTATTCCAAGCTAACAACTGTTTTCGTTTGGCGAAGTTTCGTTAGATCGTAACGAAGCGAGTTATTTATTTATTCATCCGAAATTAGATTGCGTGCGCTTTAGTTTTACCAAGTTTTACTTTCGACCGGAATTGGATTTTTGAACCTGGATCCCGTCTTGAACGTCCCGTCGCCGGAACCAACGGAAGACGAACTCCTTAAAATGACAAACTCAATTTAGAACGCTGATCGGTTACCGTAAAATATTTAATTATTTATATTTCTATACAGCCGTTGACTAAAACCAAAGAAATAAACACACCATTACACATTTTTTAATCAACTATCGAATTCACATTCAATCGTAACGAAACTGGATACAACGAAAACTTTTTGGGAGTGTTTTGTTGTTGTTTACAATGGGATTTTGGTGAGCACTTAGTAGCAGGTAGCAACCCAACAGGTGTGAAACAAAGCATGTTTAAATACCAAAAGTACTTTTTAAATAGCCAAAACTTGTTTTAACTTACTCGGACATCCTGTTCGACTTAATTTCTAGGCTTAATTTGTCTTACCTGTCTTTGGATTAACAGCAATCCTCTTCCATACGAAGTTGGCAGGCCAAAGTCGCGACAGTAACGCGCCATCTTGGTTAAATAACTGTATCTCGCTGCCGATTGGTCAGTATTTTCACCTGCTTTCATTCAGTGGCCGCACGCGAGAAACACGTTTTTTTTTCAGTCAAGACCGGCTGAGATGGAAGCTTACACGTAATTTTTATCTCGGGTAGCCTTTGCTAAAGTTCAATTTTGGGGAAAGGGTAATTATTTTTTTATTTTATTAATTAAAGAAGGAAGGATTATTATTTTTTATTATTATTTAGCCTTCCTACAAGGGTACAATCAATAAGGTCTTTGTGTGTCTAGTTTTATTAACTTTTGGTCTGGAGCATTGATATTTTTTTTTAGATGGATACCTGCTCTAAAGCTTCTCTACAGATTGGTCAGTAGGATCACGTTTTTGGCTAGCCAGGTTTTGGTTGCGGGTTTCTGATGTTGTATGTTTACCCGCAGCGAGCGCGGCAGCGCGAATGAAGCACGTAATTTGGAAAAATAAGACAAATTCAAAATCATCATTTTTATGGGATCAAAACTGTCCGCGTAAAATAAATTATAACGGAGGTGCAGTAGTACCAGAATATGCTGCGAGGAATATCGATCTGAAGCAAACCCAGAACACCATGGGGTGCCTTTGAAAAGTTACTCCAGTTGATTTACTCAGGTTTCTTTTGGATCATGGAGTAACTCAAAATAGACAACCTTGGCGTTCCTCATCAAGCATTAGTATACACGACCTCTTCACTCCTATGGCGTTAATACATGCGGTCGCGAGATTTTGAGTTACTCTGGGTGCTCTGGGCAGTTGGGTCTATTTTCGAAGGCACCCAAGTACGCCACTTGATGGACCAATGATGAGTGCATTACACCGTCTACAGAGGAGTCAGTCAAAATTGTGTAGTCATGCATTACCTTGACAGCATGGTTGAGGTGGACACCACGAAGCTCCACTTCGGCGATTGCAGGTTCTGTTCCTCCGGTGACTAAACCCTGGATACCAAACGACTTTCAGCCGTGCATGAAACAACATCCAAAAATGTCGCCATGTACGAAGCCAGGGAACAGCTGGTACACCCGTTACAGGAATGAGTCAAATCAGAACGGATGTTGGTGTGATAGCTGTGCGAGGACAACGATCCTAGAAGGATTTCCCCCCTCCCAGGAATCAGTGGAGGGACCTGGTTCCTAAGGCCCTTACAGCATTAATGCCATCATCTATTAAACCAAAAGTTGATTAAACTGAAATACTGTGACGATGCTCCAGGTAATAAGGTTGTGAGCCTACCTTGCAATGCATTCTGGTGACAGAACCACCAATTACCGTACAAAGTTGAATGCCATTCTGCCAAAATCAAATTTCCGGGCAGGCACCAGCTGAGATTTGGACAGATTTTCTCCCAGACCCAATATGTGCAACAGATGCCCAGCACCACGCAGGCCTGCGAAGTAGTTGGGAGTACTACTATGGACAAGGCTACCAGGGGTGCCTTTTGAAAACTGACCTAAGTAACTCAGGTTGCAAAGAAATACGCTGTTGCATGTACTAATTGTGTAGGTCGTGCGAGATGTCACGTTATAATCCCCTGTTCTAGCTTCATCTTCGACGATTGCCTGTACATATGGCATTCAAATTACGCTCCAGGTAGTAACCTAAACAACCTAACCAACCATGGTCGCCAAGCTTGGTTCCTGAGGGTAACTGGGGGGAAAGAGGGCTAACACTGCAAACGACTCGACTGTCGACCAATCAGGATCGAGATAGAAACTGGGGGGGAGGGTTGCATTTATTTGCACTAATTCGCTGTGTCATGTGGATAAGTTTATGTTGCGTTCGGTGCATGGTGGAAGAAGGTTCGGTGTTATAATTCTATAAATAAGCTTCAGGAATTAGTCATTAAATCTTCAACGTATCTTAACAGCAAGCACGTAAATAAACTCTTTTTGCTGTTCAAAATAATACTGTTTGTAGTTTATTGCTGTCAGTGACAATCGTTCTAGTGACGATTTTGGGTTAAAATGCTACTAATTCGTGACGTGTAGAGGCAACGAGAGTGACATTTGGTTGATCCAACCAGGTTACTTTATGAAGGCATCCCAGCTATGCAAAGAGTCGCTAGGAGGACCCGCCTCAAAACTTCCATTAAAACATGCCGCGTACCATAATCAGTACCTTCCTAAACGATTGAACAGAGCGAACAGAAGCACCACTGTTAGAGACAGTTTGGCTCCAAACTTGACGTCACGCTTGCGCAGTAACGTTGCGTCAGCCGTTTAGTACCTTCCGAAACTGCAATCACAGCTCAGCAAAATCAACAAAGCCAACAGAGCACTCGTTACGTCATACCTTTAACGTAACCAGACATGGCTAATTGATTGAACCAGGCTAGGCTAATGGATGCAACCAGGTGCGAGCAATACCAAATTACAAACCATCTCGGGGAGGTGGTTGCTGATGGTTGCCAGTGGTGGAGCTTTTGAGCATGCACGAGGTACCGGAAACAGATTCATTGCTGACGATGGTTGACGTAAGCAATTAAAGCAAGCCACATCAACACGGTTATAGAAGGGAATGAGCTGAACTGTCACCAACAGTGATGCATTTGATTCGTTCTGTTCGGTCCTTTAGGAAGGTACTAAATGTTTCCTATGGGGTGGGAAGATTAACAGGACCTATCGTCACGCCCAAAAAACAGTATTTTATAGTTAAATTAATTTTTACTTACTCTAAAATACTTACCTTTCGTAGTTGGTAAATTGTTTATTTAATACGCTATGCCCAAACATTAAGCTATGAAGCTTCATTACTCGATGCTCATATCCCAGCAGGCACTGCCACCAGTTCCCCACAATCGTTGGTGAACAATCCAGTTTGGCAAGAGCAGGGACGGTGGGTAGGTTAACACTAAAGGTAATAATTTTATCACCAAAATTGTTTTCACTAACATTTGAAATCGTACTTCCCTTTAGTTATTGGCTGACTTTGTCCAAAGGAGGTGGAATGAGCCACCAGGAGCTAAATGTACAGACAATACCTGAAATCCCATACCAGTACATATTACCAAAATCCATATTACCCTTGATATTACATAGGTATCCACTTGGTGTGAGGCTTCATTCTGTCGTCTAAATGCAGTCGGGCCACTCGCTTCTTACCCACACAACCATCGGGTTTTATGTGTGCTCCCCAGCAGCCCTACTGACGTCATGCAGGTAGTGGCTAAAGAAGGTGTTTTTGTTGCACCAGGAGACTTTCATCTACCAGCACCCTTGAGGCATATGTCCAGGATGACGACAGAGGTCTTAATTTGTGTGCTCGCACCGAGGGAAGATCCACCTGATTCGGGGCAATGTCATATGCATGCCTAATTACCTCGCAGATCCACGACGCCAATTTGATAGGGGAACCGTGCATGTCATGGGTGCGAGTCATTTTCAACACTGAGGAAATGGGGCATCCGAGGAGCCATCCTTTCTGGAGTAGCTTGCGCAAGAGTGGGGAGTTCCATTTTTAGCAAGTAGAAACATAACGTGTGAACCAAGCAGTGGACCCTTTCTACACTCGTGGATTCCATATTGGGCTGAGGCTCTGGCAACAATTGGGTAAAGTGTTTCATCTGGTCTCTGGTTCTTAGCGGGGACACAACGATACACCTGAGTAGTCCTTTGCAAAATGGATGTGACAATCTTCCCTGGTGAATGCTGCCAGTTCACTTGGGTGAGCTACGGTAGCTAAGGCCACTAGAAACACCGCCTTCTGGGCAATGTGTAAAAGCAAGGCTGACCATAGTGGTTCGTAGGAGTTTGAACACAGGCTCAAATGAACCAAGTAGAGGTTCCCGGCAGGGAAAAGGCCGAGGACCAGTCGATGATGATTGTCGAAGGTCTGGACCAGTCTAGAGAGGATCTTGCTGTGAACAGGGTCCGTCTAACCAACATAAGATAACACAGCGTTCATAACAGAGCAATAGCCCTTTACGGAAATGGGTGACAGATCAGCTTGGAAAAAGTATTCAATGAAGCTTACCAGGGACATAGCGGAGGGGTCACAGGGACCCATCCTGTTCTCGTTACACCAAATGAACCATTTTGGCCATACAATTTGATAGTAGGTGCCCTGTGGTACTGAATGAGGCAGGAGTGCTGTCACAGAGAATGAAAAAAAAGCGTCCTTCAGATTACTCTTCAGAGTCTTCACTCATGGAGCTAAAGAATGGTGGCATTTGGATGAAGCACCTGGCCTCCGCTTGATTATCTGGGAATAGGGAGACAAAATTCTGGAGTTGCCAGTTGGTGCGGGTGTCTAACAGGTCCACACATGGTAATCTCCACATCTGAAAGACCATTTAAAAAAAAACGGACGGCCAATTAAATTATCACTCTGTTGTTGGGATCTTGTCTGCCCGAGATAGTTCATTGGCTAAAATCAAAAGCAAAATTAAGGAATTTTGCTTTTGCTAAAACATTCAGCTTCCCTGCCATGTGTCAGGTTAGCAGCATCGCATGAAATGCCTGGCACAAGTCGGACAACTTGGAGGCCTTCATCAGGGTGCGGGAGTGTGTCTCATGTGCTATGCGAACATATGCAACAGCAGTGGTATTGTCAAATATGACGGCAAGTCTTTCCCGTGAGGAACGAAGACAAGGTTTTCACAGCACAGCCAATAACCCTGACTTCCAGGGCATTGATGTGTAGGTTCTCCTCCAGGGTGGCATTCTACCTGGGAAACCGGGAAAATTCAGGGAATTTATCACGTCTGGAAAATTCAGGGAATTTATCATGTCTGGAAAATTCAGGAAATTTGATAAACATACACAGAAAGCCAAGGCATTACAACATTTTCTGGAAAGTCTTTATCCTCAAAGAACAGCTAATTCGGATTTCACTTTTTAGTTGTAAAACTCACTTTATTTCAGTAAAAATCCATATGTTTTTTGTTTCATTTACGATAAGCGAAAACTCCTTAAGTCTAAGTAATATGGGACGTTACGTGTTAAGTGCGTTCCTAATTTTGTTCAGATTATGGCTTCGTACTGTTTACAAATACTAGTTATGGCAATACAATTTTTGACTTAGCAAACCAATGTGATGCATTTATGGTGATATAGTGAAATGTGAAAAAAAAAATGTTCCGTCTTGTACTGCACCTTCTTTCAACCAAAAAAAATCAAGGAAAAACGTCAGTACTGGTCTGGAAAACCAGGAAAAATCAAGGAATTTCATTATGAAGTTTCGAACACCACCCTGTCCTCCCCTGACTAAGACCCAGAAGCTGTGTTGACGTCTAGGTGCGCTCCCCAACCTGACGTTGAGGCGTCTGTGAAAAGCAGTAGATCCGGAGTGGGGAAGAGGGTAAATGGGAACACCTACTGCCGGACTGCGTTCTGGAAGCCAACAATGAAGAGACCGCTCTGGTAGGTAGGAGGGAAACTTCGTCTTCCCAGGATAGTTGAAAGAACCTAAATAAAGAAGAAATCACAAGGTACAGGGTAAACTAATCAAGCAGTCTGCATTAAAGACTGGCCTTGTGAAGACACATAATACACAAATCTGAGAAAGAAAGCAAACACAACTGCCCCGACTGGGATTCGAAGCCCAGAGTGTCTCATAGGGAGAGACATCTTCCTCCAGCAGGTGGTCCAGTGGAACGTTGCTCAGCCATGGCGGTGGACCTGGACAAGTAGGAGATGAATGGAGGGACATAGCCGTGTTTTACAAACGACAAAACTAAGGCATCAGGTGTGATTTTTTCCCACTCGTTCACGTGGTGCTGTAGTCTGCCCCCTATCCGTTAGAGAAAGGGGACAGAGTATCCCGGGCAGTCACGAGTCTGGATAGGGGGATCCTCGTCCCTGTCCCCTAATGTTTCCCTTTTCCCTGTGAAAGGTACGGCCACCACGAGAAAGATGAACTGTTAGATGGCTTCTTGAACTGTCCCCACCCCCTTTTTTTTTGCTTGAGTCACGGGCCAGAGGACAGAGGGGGACCATGGTGGTGGGTACTGAATGGTCTCTTACGAAAAGAACCAACATCATATTTAGTGAGGGGACGACCTGAGGTTTTCGGCTTGACTTTTTTGCAGAGATCCAGCGAGAGGTCCAAAAGTTGACCATTGAAGAGTTCCGATGAGGAACACAGGGGCAGAAGGCATAGACAACCCACAGTATCCAAGGGGATGTTTGCACAAGAGTCAAGGTACGCACAATGACGTCCCACAAAATGCTGTCATATATAGATTCAGATGCAAGATATGTGTGGAAGCTCACCCGAAGAATTCACCTCGTAGTTGGGGGAACCTGGAACGTGCACACATTGTCTTGGATTCGTGAGCACAGCACAGCACGAGAGAGAGAGAGAGAGAGAGAGAGAGAGAGAGAGAAAAAAACATTCAC
>JAHWFP010189407.1:0-13677 GCA_023313725.1 Lithobius niger | reverse complement strand
CGCCACAAGACAAGGCGCCACAAGACAAGGCGCCACAAGACAAGGCGGCAAGCGTCGCGGTAGGTTTGGGCTGGTGGCACCGGTGGTAGAAGCGACTGAGTAATGGATGATCGTATAGGTGGTGAAGCGGTCAGGATTGAAAAGTCGTGGTGCAGAAACAAGTTGGTAGCAGCAAGTATAAGGAGCGTGGTGATCCGTTGCAGTGAACTGGTTGACCTAGTCCTTCTGGAGGTTGTGCTGGGGAGAGCCCCACCCCTTCCTTCGTTGATACTTGATAGAGTGGTATGGTAAAAGTCGTCGGGTAAAGCGATGGTCGGGGGGAACCAGGAGGGTACAGGGAAACCAGTATTTTTGTCTAAGTTGGGGAGGCTCGTGAATGTTATGTTCATCGAGATTGTCTTGACAAGGAAAGGGTTCATGAACGTTAGGGCTATTTGGTCACTGGAGGTAGAAAAGGAGCTAATGGACATCCTAACTAGAGCTGGTTGTCATGGTCCTACTGGAGACTGGGCCAAGGGTCAGGGCTTTCTCCCACGTTTTGTGAGACGAAGGTTGCACCCAAGGAAAGTAGATGGGGAAACAATGGTCGATGGGAAAGTGCTGTTATCTTGTACAGGTCAATGTAGCCAGGCAAGGACTGCTGCAGAAAGAGTCGTGGCCAGTGTATGAAGGACAGTGTATGTCGCGGTCTTTTGACATCGGAGTGGTCGTTGTCACCTTAAGGTAGAAAGTAACGTTAGGTTAGATGGGCCCTTCGAGACCACGAAGAGAGGATGGCAGAGCCAGGTCTACAGTAAAAGAAAACGAAGTGGTCGTCTTCGGAAGCAGGCTGTAGGCGAAATCACATGGTGCGTCAGTATCGGAGTGACAGCGAAAGAATCTCATCAAGGCGAAGTGAATAGGCACTATAGAAAGATGAGGTGGTGAGCAGCGCGGTGGCAATGCAGCTGAGACCGCAATCAGGATCAAAAAGAGGCAAATGGGCCGATGATCTTTAAGCCCCTAGGCGATGGGCGTCCAGACCGTGGATAGATGAGCCTGATCCCATATTGATACAAAGAAAAGAAAAACTTAAGTGACAAGGCAGGACAGCTTGTAGCACAGGCCGATCTGAAAAGGCCAGTGGCTGCACTGCGGGAGGGGCGGTCAACCATCCGCAGACAAGGAAACGGGTCGAAGGGAATGGGACCAGCGGCTCGAATGGCATGGGCGTAGGCAGGTGGGTCCACGTACTGATGAGTGCATGGGCCAATGGTCGATGGGTCTGGTCCCATCTGGAAGCAAAACGATAACGAGACACCAGTGACGAAGCAGAAGAGCTCGTGGTGCAATCCAGACAGGCAGGCAATTCAATTTACTGCACTTCTTGAGAGGAGACCGGACGGTCTCCGGTCCTCGAGCCCCGCTCGCATGATGTGCAGTTGTAGAAATAGGTGGATGCTCGGCCACTCGGACGCTCGAGCTGTGGTGCACGGGCGCATGAGCATCTGGGTGCAGGGACGCAGTAAAGACTAAACTCTGAGAATGCGATCATTGTCGCGGAGTACGAAGACAGGGACAGCGGCTCGGCGTGGTAAGTAGAGTGCCGATCCGAAGTCTAGTTTGGTGTCTGCAGTCAGAAATTCTGACTGGGGATAGGTATCAAAGTTCCGTGGGTTTGCTGTGTCTTCTCCTATGGGACGGAAGAAGTAATTTTCATGGCCTGGCGGAGGCGGATCCTTGTCTAATTCAAGCGGGGCTCCATTGCGAGGAGGACGCCACCGGTCCGAAGGAGCGTGGTGAGGACTGTAGCAGACTATCTAAGTAAAGGTGGCTGGTGAGGGAGCTGGTCACGAAGACCACAGCCAAACTCAGTGGTGAGTCTGCAGTTCTTAGAAACTGGATCGAAGTTGGAAGGTTTATATAAAAACGTCAAAATACCAGTGTTACCTGGTTAATTTTGGTTTCTATTGCCTATTGAAAAAATACAATACCTATTTTTTAGCATTCTCCTTCTCCAATGCCGTTTCAACTAGAGATTAAACAAGGTTCTTCCGGTTCGCTACCTACTGTGCAGCTCTACTGTGCAACCTCCATCGTATATATAGTCGAAGCGGACCAACAGAGCTCACCTTTTTGACTACCCTGCCCAAATGGCAATGAGAGGGGAGGAGGGCAGGAGCCAGGTAAAGTATTTTTTCAATAGGCAATAGAAACCAAAATTAACCAGGTAACACTGGTATTTTGACGTTTCTAGTTGCATTGAAAAAGTCTATTACCTATTTTTTAGCATTCCCATTGACTTCGTCTAGGCGGAGGGTGCCATTTGACCGGAGTCCCCTCAGGTAGTGACCGGCCCCTTGAACACAAAGTGATTTCCAGCGTGCACAGGGGTCAAAAGTAAACGGTGGGCTGCTACGAAAGGCCCAACGCTTTACAAGCCGTCGGCATGGTAAGACATGTCCCGGAGGTAATGGAAGGTGAAGACGGTAGGATGGAACCAGGAGGCAGATTCCATGATGTTCGTGATGGGAGATATTGCTGAAGTGGGCCCAGAAGTGGAAATTGCACGAAGTTCATGCGCTGTGACTTTAATACCTTCCCTGACACAGTTTGCGAGCGGAGGTTTCTTCAGTCTTGCTGCTGAACGGAAGAAAAAGTTGAGTACGGTCCCTTCGTATAGGATGGGACGCTTTTAAGTAGAAGCGGACGGCTCATACAGGACAGAGTTCTTTCTTGATCATCGCCCAAGATGCTGGAAAGAGACGGGATGATGAAGGGGTGCGTCCGGTCAGTGGGCTTCTGGGTCTTTGCTCAGAAGGAGGAGCAAGGCGTGAGGGTAACGCCTTTGAAATCCGGTAGGAAAAAACAATCCCGTTCCCTGGCGGAAAGAGCTTGTAGCTCGCTGCAGCGTAGGCACGCGGCGAGGGCAACGAGAAACACAGTCTTCCTGGTGAGATGGCTGAGTCATGCGGAGGCTAAAGGTTCGTAGGGGGCAGCCATCAAGGCCGTTAATATAATGGAAAGGTCCCATTAGGGGAACTTCTTGGGGACACGAGGACGATCAAGTTGGAACGAGTGTATCAGACGAGATTTTGTCTATCCGTGAGGAGGTCGGTATTCCCGGCTGCTTTGAAGACGGCGTTCAAGGCTGATCTATAAACTAAGATGGTAGATCCAATCCCTCCTTGAACAAGTAGGTTAGGAAGCGGAAGAGGTCGGGCATAGGAGGACGGACTGGATTGATCTATTGTGCGATACACCAATGAAACCATCGTTTCAAATGGCTGTCGTAAACTTTTGTAGTGGAGGATCGGACAGCTCGGGAAGCGATACGAGAAGCCTCGTCTTCAAGAATGCCTGTTGAGCGGAGGAGTCGGATGAATAGTAGCCACCCGTGAAGGCGTAGCGATGGTAGGTTCGGGTGGTAAATTTGGCCTCGGCCTTGAGAGAGAAGGTCCCGGTGTACTGGCAGTTGGCGCGGTGAGTCGATGAGGAGAGACAGGAGGAGTGGAAACCATGAGCGGACGGCCAATTCGGCGCAACTAGAAGGAACCGTCCCGTGCATCCGGCGATCTTGCGGAGGACGAGAGGAAGAAGGCGCGGGGGAGGAAACACATATGCATGGAGGTGGTGATTGAGTACCATTCTTTGGTGTAGAACTGAAGGCGTCCCCCTACGGCCTGTGGGGGAGACGGAATATCAATACGAAGCGCGGCTTCTGTGTTTGGAGGGACGTCCCGAACCGGAGGATGATAGGCCCAGGGGGCAGCCTCGGCCGCAACCCTTGTGCTTGTTCGGAAAGGGCGAGGCTGAATGGGGAGCCGGAGGCGGAAGGCACTCGGAAGGTTTGGCGCCGGATGAGTCCGGAGGAGCGTTCGATCTTAGAAGGGATTGATGATGTCGAGAGGTACGAGATCTGCTGAAGCGAGGCTTGCGAGAAATGTCTAAATGTGGAGCCGCCTTGGGGATGAGACCGCGTTAGAGACGCTCTGTTTCGTGAATCGGTTGGTTCCGGAGGAGATGGCGAGTGGAGGCATGGAGGTTGGGCACTGTGTTCAGCGCAACTTCCCGGAGTAGTAACGTGGAGTTAAAGAGAGCCCTGGTGAACCTGTTCAACGCGTGGTAGGTGGTGAAGCAACTTATGCGAAAAACTTGATTGATTAGGAAGGTAAGTTGTCGAGTGTCCTCCGGAGGGTCAGTATAGAGTTGTTCGCACAACGCGTTAGCGGCAGTACTGAGCACGTTCGCCTGGGAGGCTGCTCTTCAAGGCGAAGCATGCGATCGTTATCGCGGAGGACAAAGACCGGAACTGTTGCTCGTCGGGGAAGGTAGAGCGACGAAGTCCAGCTTTGTATCAGCTGTCAGGAATTCAGACTGGGGGTAGGTGTCAAATTTACGGCGGTTGCCGGTGCCATCACCAATCGGACGGAAGAAATAGTTCTCCCGGCCAGGGTGAGGGGGAGGGTGTTCCTTGTCAAGTTCCAAGGGAGAGCCGTTGCCTAGTAAGATACCCCCATTGCGGAGGAGGGTGGTGAGAGTCGTTGACTGACCAAGTAACGGAGGTTGAAGAGGCGAATGGTCCCAAAGGCTAAACCCGTATCCCGTAGCCAAACCCCTGTTCTTGGCAGTGTCGGAGGCGGAGGGTTTGTAAAGGAAGCAGTCAGGAATGATTTCTTCCACCGTCTTCATTAACTCCGGAAGAGGTATCTCTGATGGATCGGGATCATTGGGAAACGGAGGATCGGGTAGGCCAAAATCCGAAGGATCTGGTGAATAGTAGGGATCGGGAGCCACCTTAGATGGAATCGAAGTTGGCGGCGGCGGTGGTGTAAGAAGCGGAGGGTCGACGGAAGCGGAGGATGGCTCCATGGTGGCTGGTTGAGAATAGTGGCGCTTGGGGAGGGAAGCCAACCAAGCGTTAGTAAAATCAGGTGTCTTGCGTTTGAAGGTACGCAAGGAAGAGTCCATCAAGGAATGCACTTGGGAAGGCGTAAGAGGCTCGTTAGTCCGTTTGGAGGTATTGGATGAGCGAGAGGAAAGGTCCAATGGCAAAGCAGGGGTGGAGGCAAGCTTAGCCGCCACCATTCGTGCCTTGATTTGCAACTTCAGTCGCGGATAACGTTCTTTGGTGCGAGCAAGCACGGTAGAAGCGACCGGAGATCGGATGCGGTTGGCCGCACGGAACCGGTGAAGTGGTGGCGGTATTGCACTGCGGAGGGAAGGATTCCGATAGCAGTGGGTTCGGAGGCGGAGGCTCCAGTAAGTCCTGTTCGGTAAGTTCGAGAACCTCCACGTTCTCGAGATGCGGAGGAGCAGGAGAGGCGGAAAAGCGAGGAAGGGGGGGGGGAGATTTCCTGGGCGTCCCCTTTGCTCGCGGCATCGAAGCGGAGGCAAGTGCTGGAAGCGGAGGTAAGCACAGAGATCCAACGAAGTGAACAGCGTGGCAGCTAGAGAAGAAAAGGTGAGCTCTGTCGCTCCGCTTCGACTATATATACGATGGAGGCAGTACGTAGCGAACCGGAAGAACCTTGTTTAATCTCTAGTTGAAACAGCATTGGAGAAGGAGAATGCTAAAAAATAGGTAATGGATTTTTTTCAAGGCAACTAGAAAGCAGTCTGGAATGATTCCTTCGACCGTTTTTAGTAAGTCGGGTATGGGATCTCGGAAGGATCGGGATCCCCTTGAAAGGGCGGATCAGGTCGTTCCGATAAGCAGGGGTCGAATTATAATTTTTTTTCTGGGCGCAAACAGTTGCTCCCCTGAGCTGCTAGGTGGGCGCAAATTATTCAATCTCGGCGCAATTCACAAAGTTGCTCATCAGTTAAATGACTTAGACTATGCATTAAAAAAAAAAGCTTTGAATATTCGGAAAAAAATTTTTTCGATTAGCTTTTTTTATTGTTCTTAGACCCTCCCCCCATTTCTTTTAAGTACCAAAGTTTAATTTAGTCTCCTAGGCAAGGCGTACAATCCAAAAGAAAAAAGTGCTGACAAGCAAGTTTACCTTGGAACCGCCTACCCCTCCCTCCACTTGCAAGTGTACAATCACAAAACGCATGGACCATTCCCACTACAACGCAGCTGGGAAGGAAAGGGAAGGGACGAATTCATAGTTGCGACTAACTTGGACTCGAGACGCTCACGGAAAACTCAAAAAAACCTTTTTAACTAAAAACAAATACGTGATAGTACATAGCATTTTTTAAATATTCAAATAGGATATAGGCCTATCCTATTCGAGTATGCTCTTATGGAATGAATATTCAAACATTCGTTCAACTCCCAGCTTTTAAATTTGTAACAAGTATTTTGAAAATTTCGCCGCACTGCAAACAACTTTTTCTGACGCCTACTTATTTGGTACAACGACGTCAAGCAGCGGCAGAAGGGGTCTGATAGATAGATAGTGAGGAAAGCACATGCAAGCATGTTGGACAGAGCAGGAGTGGTTGGAGAGAAACTGCCAAACAAGCGTACAAACCAAAGGCAGACATTTGAAAAGTCTCAAAAGTTAAAAAGATTTGATTAGTCTCCAGAAAATGGAATTTTGTCTGGATGCACATCGTGCATTGCGTGATTCTGCCACTGGGGAAGTGCAAAAAAAACCGCTGGAAAGTTTACGGAGAAAAATAGAATTATTTTCCTTTGTTGGCGCAAATTTTTGCACTCCCAAAGAAGGAACTGGGCGCTATTTGTCAGTGCAGGAGCGCAAATTGCGCTTTGCGCCCTTGTAATTCGAGCCCTGCCGATAAGGAAGGATCGGGAGAGAAGTAGGAATCGTCATCCTCGTCTCCTGATATTGCCGCCGTGAGAACCGGTATTGTTCGAAAACTGATTGTTGCGAAGAACATGAAGACAGATCCATAGATGTATTCTGAGGACCGCAGGAGGCTGCCAATTTGGCAGCAACTTGCCAAGCCTTAAGTCGAAGCTTAAGATGAGTATAATATAATGCTTTTTGGTGGGAGAGAGTTCGTCGGAAAGGCATCGGAGATCCTGAACTGGCGGAGGTTGGCTGCACGGAATCGGAGAAGTGGCCGCGGTATCGCAGGGAGCTGATGGAAGCGAAAGCTCGGTCAGAAAGGGATTAGTTCGCGGAGGCTCCAGTGAGTCCTGATCCGTGGTAAGTTCTAATACCTCAACGTTATCTGCCAAAGGTGGATCGTGAAGAGGGGATACGGACCTAGGTGTGCGGAACGCGGAACCGTCCTTGGCAGTCCCTTTGGCTCGCGAAATCGAAGGTATCGGAGGATCGAGGAATCGGGCAGATTGATGTGAACAGCGTGGTCGCTAGAGAAGAAAAGGTGAGCTAAGCCGCTCCGCTTTAACTTTTATATAAGGAGACTGCGCAGGAGACCAACGCAGTGGGTAGCGACGAGGAAGGATATCTTCAAATTGATAAATTGATTCTCTAGTTTGAATAGCACTTCGAGAAGGAGAATGCTTTAAAAAAGGTAATTGATATTTTCAAGGCAACTAGAAACAATGTTTGTGCACTGGCCCGAGACAAATTTAGCATTGTGAAATGGTGAGCGGTACGAATCTAGTAAAGTGAAATCAGTACATGATCGGGCTAAAATTATGATCACTGATCAGTATTAGTAGCGGTGTTAGATCAGGATTAAGGACACTATCAGGATCAGTATCAGTATCAGATTAGGATAAGATCACAGACGATATAAGGATTAAGGATGATAAATATAAAAGAAGCAAACCATCATTGTTCAAGACTGACCTTGTTAGAAAACAAGATACACTAATCTGAGAAAGAAAAAGAAAAGACAATTGCTCCGACAGATACTCAAACCCAGCACTTCCTGCTGACTAGGACGGGCACTCCAACCAATGAGACATCAGGACGGGTCCTGGCTAGTGGGATGGAAAGAAGCAAAGTTGCTTTCCCAACTTATGTTTGTTACCTTTAGTCACCACTAAGAACGGATAAGGATTGCCGGTGATATCACGGTTAGCATTATAATTAGGAAAAAAACAAGACTTTGAATTAGAAGCTACCATGATTAGGATTTATAGTAGTACTAAGATCAACTTCAGGATAAGGATTATGATACAGACTGGGACTATATTTCAAGGTAACAATTCTGATCACGTTTAGAATTGGGATAAGAATTACTACCAGGATTAGGCTCAGGATGCATCAAGGTTAGGTAAGTTTTTACAGTCCTGATCTTGATTAGAATAAAGAATAGTTTCAGTCATCTTACTATGTTTATGGTAGGAAATAGAATTAAGATGAGGATAAGAACAGGATTAGAGTAGGATTAAGGCCAGGACTGAGCTGCACTAGAAACTACTGCGCGAAGAGTAGACATATTTAAGTACATACACTACTATGGCAGCCATGCAGACCATTGTTCATCATCGTGCCCCCAGAAAACTATGAATGCTGATGCAAAATCGTGTATATTCGTTTGAAAATGTACATATAATTTACATAGTAATTCAACAGTTAAATTTCCTGACATTTCTTTTAGAAAATTTAGATCTTTTTTAACGATGGGTTACACATTAAAGTTGGCCAAGGTCTTTTACAACTTTGCATGACATGTCATTCTCTTGCTAACTCGGGTAACATTGCATAGTAAGTTACTCAAAAATAATGGCACTACTGACACTTCCAAAACGGTTACTATTGACATGCATCTTAAACCAAACTTTCTAAAAGTAGGCTAACTCAGGGGCGTAGCCAGATACCCTGCCACTCCCCGCACCTGCAGGGGTTAAGTTGAGGAAGAACCCACATCCAAATGGATCAATCTTGGGACTAACCAGGGCCCAGATCAGATAGCCTACATATACACGATAGTATCCCAGTTGGAGATGTTGAAAGTACGCAAAAATAAATAGTCACACAATAATGCAAGACTAATGCGATATTGCAGCCCTGGGCTGACCAATACCTAACATACATACCTTGTGATTGTGACGAAGGCACAGAGGTAGAGGTGGTCGTTGTTGTATTGGGACAAGAGGAAGATGTATGAAGGGTTGATTGCCCTCCTGAGAAGCGTGAGAGGCCGTTAAAGGACGGCACTCCATTCTCTGTGCCATTCCCATTGAGCAGGCGGTCCCCGCCTTCTGTCCGCCATCCATCCAACCGCCTATTGTTGAATGTCTCCGTCCCGTTACTACTGAACGGTAGGTTGAGGTCGGTGACAGGTGGTCCAAGGATGAATCCACTTAGACGTTCTTCTAGGTGTCGCAGCCAGAGCGTTAAACCGCGCCGATCGTCTTGCGACAGTGCCGGGTGGATCAGTGAATAGGACAGTAGTTGCCGGCTTTCTTCCATATGGACGTTGTGCTCAAGCGAATGACCCAGCACACGCGGCAGCAACGACAGGTACTGTGTCTTGGCTTCTGCATTTCCAGGACGTAAGAGTGGCAGATGCGTCAGGAGCTGCGACACAACATGCTCCTTGGTTTCACTGCATAAAGTGCTAATGTAGGCTGCAAAGAGGAAAAAAAAGAACAAAATCAACATACATTTTGAAAGCCGATAGTGCTATCAAATACAATGAAATGTGGTCAGTAACGCATAAATAGTACAAATACAGATAAGTCTATTTCCTGCCAAGTATTATAAGTAATGGATGAAAATGAGCAGTTGGGAACTTCCGCCCTGCGCTTAGATTTGGGTGCTTAATCAAATTCAGTCTTTCACAGTGCCACACTTGTCAAATGTAATAAAGCAAGCTAGCCGTATTAGGACAATGAAATGCAGTGGGAATTTACAATTATGAGATACTAGTGTTAGTACTCAGCTCTTTCCTGGAGTTCCTTTCCCGGTGTTCGTCCGGTGCTTGGCCAGATCATTAATTAAACCATTTGTGGGTTTGTTTCGCCCATGATTTTATTTCTCAGTAGCTTGTCAGAACTTTCACTACGACAAGTAAATTTTCCTTTTCTACATAATTTAAATGAGCCGGGTAACTGAATTAAATACGGCCCCTTCCTACTTCCTCCCCTCCCTCTCTTAAGTACTTAATCCCCTTTCTTTCCTTCCTCGAATTCCCTCTCATCCCACCTAGTTTTGCAGAAATAAGATGGGTAGTTGACTTAATCCCCTCCCCTTTTCTCCCCTCCATCCCCCACAACCACCTACCCCACATTCCATCCCTGTCTTGAGCGATCCATATGCCTGTCGCTGGTGACAGCTATTGGTAGAGTTTCAAAGCACGACTCCTACTTTTTTGCTTTAGTTTATGCCGCGCATGACTGAGTGGCTTTGTTGCCTAAAGGCAATGCTTACAACAGCAACTAGCCAGGTGTGCAGAATATGCCAGAACGCTAGAACGTGGTTCGCGGGAAATTTCATGGAACTGTGGAAATTCACTAAAAAATGGCTTGCCTACATGGTGAAAGGCGCGGAAATTTGAAAAATCTGCAGAAAAATTTTGTGGGAAATTTTGTCCAGTAAGAATTTTATGCACCCATGCAACTAGCCACTGACTCAAGTCCACTACAACTTTTGCTTGAGCTCCTTTCAGGCTTTTGTTTCTAGTGTTGGATGTATGCAATTTTACGCCAGTCGGGGCAGTAAAAAAAAAAAAAATTTGTTAGAAATATTTTAAGCAAAAACCGGTAATTAATTTCAGGAACGGATTTGTTTTCAAAATAATACAGCTTAGTTACGTGGGGAATCTTCACATCGGATGAGTACTTACTTCTGTGGTGGAACGTCATTAATATATTCCTACAGAAATTCAGAGCCCTACCATAAAGTGACTAATATTTGCTCTGTGGGAAATTGAAACTTGTCATTGTACTGTACTTATGTACAACAAATAACTGGAGCGTAAACCTAGGGGTTCCATAGTGGGAAGTTCCCAAGTGGCCCCAACGTTTTCTAGTGTTAGCGACAAAGACTCGTAAATGGAAAACAGCCGTATACACAGTGAATTATAATGAATAATTTGCAGAAATTTTAAGTGCCCATTCACATTAAAATATTTGGTTCTCCAACATTTTGCACTTAAAGTGACAAGGCGTTAATTATTTTATTGGCTTCTAAAAGGGACTTTTAATGAACAAACTATCAAATCTACAAGCCAGTTATCGGACTTCTGACAAACTTAGCACTTGGCTGTGTTTTTGTGATCAATAAGGCCACGCAAACTAAACATTTGGTTTACAGGTACGTGAGGGTGCCTTAAATCACTGTGGGCTTTAAAAGTATTTTTTGTTGATCCTGGTCTAACCACATAAAATTTTTATTTTTGCCAAATGTTGAATAATTTTGACGTTCTAATATACCATTTAAGCCGACTCGAAACAAGCTTCTTTGTGGTGCTAATTTCAAGCCACTAGCTCAAACTACTGAGAAATTATTAGGAAAAAACTAAGAACCATTCAATAAGATAAAATACACAGTGTATTAATATATATATACTTTTGTAGCACTGCTACATTATCGCTGTAAGATTTGTTGAATAAAATAAAAAAAAATTCTTCGTTGCAATGTTTTAATTTCCATTCCCTCCCATAAACTAAACAATCTCACGCAATAAATACTGTATTAGAAAGCAAACAAAAAACCCTGTAATGGAAAATTAAGCAATTAAGTATGCGTCATAAAAAGTAGTGATATCCGAGCCAAAATGGCTGCCACCAAGTTTGTGGTCCAAACGTGATCACTCAACCTTAAGTGACAATCAAGCTTGTGATAGAAAACTTGGTGGCAGCCATTCTGGCTCTAATATCACTGCTTTCTACGGCACACACTTGATGGGTCCCTTTATCTTTACGGGGTTTTTGTATGATCTCACCACTTTTGGTTTCATGGTTTTGCTGTAGTGTTAAGTCTTGACTGTTCAACTCCTTATGAAAATTAATTGTAAATCGTTTCTTGAACAGCCTAAAGAAAATCGTCACTTTGGCATAATAAATGATCGCCAATTAATTATATTTCCGTTGTATTAAATTTGATTGTCAAACAGAAACAAGGGAGGAGATAAGTTTTAGTTCAGTTTAGGCCTATTTAGATTGTTTTTTCTATTTTTTTTTTATTCAAGGAGCGGTAACCCTTTGCAGATTTTCTTTTATGAAATGGAAACAATAAGTTTACCGAGGCTGCATTGTTATAATTTTGATAACAATTATTTTGATAACAGATGGTGTGTTCCCAACGTTCACAAAAAAAATATTACACATGATTGCAATCTTTGGAGCTAACCCCTCCCAATGTCAAACCATAAAATGCACATATTAGAGTCAAACATGAACTGAATATCAAATTTCAAGATATTGGTCACAATAACGAACTAGTTTGATGTTTACGGTAAGGTTTAACTGATCAGCAGTCAAAACAGCAAAGGAACACAAATCCTGTCAAGTATCAGATAAAGCAGTGTTGCTGTAATGTTTAGTCCACATGAAACCTTACTACTGTATTTAAATCCTTTTACCATTTTTTTTACTTTTGCACATGATAGATCAGGTAAGGATTGGTACATTCTACTTGGCTTAACAACAATGCTGGAAAATGTTTAAAAACTAATAGTCTTGGTATGCTTAGCACAGCTCTACAGGTAATTCATGCTTCTTTTGAGTCATTGAAAACCTGGAAATGTCCTGGAAATCTTGAAAAATGTTATGTGTATCACCAGTAGGGCGATGAACTGAAAGACGACGTGACTTAAAAGCACTGAAAATTTAGCCACGAAAGTAAGAGACTGTAGCATTACATCATTCTTCCTTTGTTTGGGCATGAAATTTGGTCTGGCATTAATTGTAGTTATGTGTATAACAGTTGGATACACAGCAGTACAACAGCAGTAAGGTTTCACTTGTACTAAATGGTACAGTAACACTGCAGTACCACAAAACCTCACAGGAAAGTTGTGTTGCTTTGCACTGGGAAACCGGGGTAATATGGACTGACTGGTGGGAAATAATAAGTACGGTCATGAAATGTAGTGTGGGCAGGGGGCGCCAGAATTGTATCGACACGGAGTTACGTTAACTCCAGAATTATTTTAAATTCTTACCCCTGTGTTGAACCCAGAATTACAGTAACTCCGGATTCGTGATTTTCTGAAAAATAATCCGGAGTTGTTGTAACACGGATTTACCGTTAACTCCCGATTTTGTTGATGATTAAATAACGTTCCTGCCTTGCTCGTGCTGCCGCGCTCGCTGCGGCTATACATATAACATCAGAAACCCTGTTACTACAATTCGTGTTGCTACAAATCCGTGTTACTACAATTCCGGATTGTTTCAGACACTTTTAAAGCAAATTACGAATCCGGAGTTACTGTAATTCCAGGTCCAACACAGGGGTCAGCATTTATGAAAATTCCGGAGTTAACGTGACTCCGTGTCGGTACAATTCCACGCCCCCTTGGGTGTACTGCAGTACCAAAAATGCAACGGTACCAAATACCGTGCATTGTTAAAATATTTTTTTATTTGAAAAAGGCGCTAAAATTAAAATAGTTCATCTTTTTTTTGTGTTGTAGGGCTCACAAGCAGTGCAACAATCAATTAAGAACAGTGGTAAAATTGGAATTCAAAACAAAGCACAAAGTGGAGCCAAGTTTGCATAACTTTGATGCTACAACTATTGTTATTGTCTGTTTATATTTGCATTTATACTTGATAGCATGTTAACTACAAATCTTAAGAGAATTTTTTTTTATCAAATATGTCGTGAAGTTACATGCATTGAGCATGAA
>JAHWFP010189406.1:0-36885 GCA_023313725.1 Lithobius niger | reverse complement strand
TTTTTTGTACGAATATAAACATTTAGTCGTGATTTGTTATTATTATCGGTATCAACATCTGTATCGGTATCGTATCGTATCGGTCGGTTTACCTTTCATCGGTATCGTATCGTATCGGTAAAAAGTCATATCGGCCGATCCCTACTCCTGACCAGTGTCGGCCCACACGCGTAATGAACAGACGGTCACCTAAGAGCGCATTGATTGCTGCTCTCAACTTATCACCAACTCCCATCCTCCGCAGAGCGATACTGATCCACTCAATGCTGACTGTGTCATAGGCAGTCTTAATGTCAAGAAAGACGGCAACTACAACACAGCCATGCAGCCAGGCCTCTTGAATACCTGACAGCAGATAGAGGACTGCATCCTGAGCACTCCAGCTCTCCCTGTAGCCGAACTGTATTGGGGACAGACAGTTGAAGTACTCAAGATGCCATGCCAACCGCTTCACAAGCATGCACTCATAGACCTTGCGAAGGCAAGATAGGAGCGCGATTGGGCGATAATTTAACAGACAAGATCGCACACTACCAGCTTTGTGAACTGGGACAACAATGGTATAAAGCCAGGAAGCAGGAACCAGGCCTCCATCAAGAAGAACCTGAAACAGCCTCAAGAGGTTGTCAACAGCTATCAAAGGCAACACACGCAGGTCACAATACGCAACACCACCAACACCAGGTTTGCTCGTGCTCTTGCACTTAGCCAGAACTGCAATGAACTCCGCACGTTCCCAGGAAACATCCGTTGGGGGGGGGGGGGTCAATGTCTGTCAACACCCGCGGACTCAGAGGGCAGGATCCAACCGGTAATGCATAGGCACTCATGAACCACGCATTAAACGCATTTGCCATGTGCTCACCACGAAGAACAGAGCGGGTGCTCACAGCTGGGTCATACACCCACGCAGGAGAGAGCTGCAAATCCCGGTGACTGAGGATGCGCCAGGCTTGCCCAAGAGAAGCTGCAGATGAAACACGTCCACAAAGACGCTCGGGAAAGAACCGCTTCTCAACCCGCAGCAAGTATGCTGATTCCTGCACAATACCCCTACAGACCAGCCATCTCTCTTCACTTGGGTGTCACTCACAGCAACATTACAAAGTGAAGTCCACCAGGGTGGGTACAGTTTCACAGGAGGGGAGCGATGTAGTCCGCTCCTCCTGCGCACATGCACATCAACCCACTCAGTGAAAATGCTATTACTCACCATGGGCCTACGCTGTTCACCATATGGCATAAAACTGACGCAGCCAACAGGACGCAGGACCACTGGAAAGTGGTCACAGCCTCTAAGATCATCCGAGATACACTAAAACTGAACTGAACTGAACTGGCCACTATAATGTTGTTACAACAAATGGCATTATAGTTCATTGTTATAAGTGTAGCAATAAGTTATTTATTCTGACACTTATAACAATACGAACGCTGACGGAATAGCACAGGATCTGTAAAGTGAACCAATAACTGATTTATTGTGACACAACAATGCTGTCTTAAAACAATGCTGTATCAATAATGTTGTACTCGATTTACTCAAAGGGGGTTTAACTAGCGTTAACCAGCGTTAACGAGCGTTAACCACCACCATTCGATTTACTGCTGAGTTTTATAACAATGAAAACGAAAAAAGTATGGTGATAATAATGAAATATTGAGCATTTTCAGCCTACCTAACAACAAAAAAGTGTACAAAATTACTTGGTTGTAAGTTGAATCAAGTTTCCCGGCTGTACACACTACAGCTAATCCACAACTTGAGCATGAAGGTTGAAGTTACACCAATAGGAAGCTTAATAACTGTTAGTGTTGGTACGGGTCTAAAACTACTAGATAAGTAGGCGTCTGGCATCTTTTGAAGCAGAGAACAGAAGGCGCCTGAACAATGTCAGCAGGGCCACTGTACCACGAAGAACAAACCTGGAAGGGCAGGAAAAGCTTGCGCACCTGCGAGTTACATCGGCATTGTAAAAGCTTGTTCCTTGTTACAGTAGTTGGTCCTCAATGAGTGTGATCCAGGTTGCTGTCGTACTGTTGGGATCACATAGGTAGGCACTTGTATGTGAGGATCCGAGCCCCTCTTGATGTTCTGCAACACCGAGTTGGTAGGCATAAGGTCGTCAGTAGCTCTTGTTATGTCCACTCGCGCCCAGCGTCAATTAGTCGAGTCATGAGTTGATGAATGATTAAATCCTGAGGGAATCGTCCCTGAAAACATACGAAGGAGCAACTCTATCCACCTAAATAAAAATGTTGGGGCCATCAAAAAAGCTTTCAATGTTTTGCTGTTGGATGTGGCTGAACTTCTACAGGAAATGTGATTTTGTTACCAAATGCAACGCCAATTCGAATCACTAAGCCAATGGCCTAACCGTTGTGACAGCTCGACTTCGACGAGCTTTAAGCAGTCCCACCCAAAAACAAAATGTTGACGACCAAAATATGCTCACAGTCCATAAAGGCCCACAGAAGCTGTCCTCATTTACGCAAATGTCCAAAATAGTGTCAAAGTAGCTGTGCGACAATGCCGCCACATTACTCTCCACCGATTTTTTTGAAATTCCAAAATGGGAACTATTTTGAAAGGTCATCATGATTAAAAACTACACAATGAAAATGCACAATTTTAGTACCAACAATACTTAGGCAGTATCTTGCTAATTTTCGACAAACAGCTGTGTTTTTGTCAGGCACATACAGTATTTTCGGAACTCTGTTCTACATCTTCGTGGCTCACAATGTTTGAACCACATGCTTCATCTAGCCTTCTGTACTTGTCAGGTCGGTCACTCCACAATGCTGAGAGATAAATGCTGACATCCTCTGAACAGAATTCTGATGTTGGGGTTAGCAGAAAACTGTATAGGTATTCTTGGTGTTGAATTTACGTGCTTTTCGTTGTGTAGTTTTTAATTTACCATATTCAGGGCTCCATTCAAGTTATTGCAGAATATATTTACGACCTGTTCGGGTGCCAAAATTGTTATGTTCACTGGTGCCGTGACGTGTCGACACACTCAATTAGTTGAGGCATGAGCCATCCCGATGCATAATTAAATGCTGGGGTTTAACTAGATCACTAGTGCATACACTCTGAAAGCCAAGACCAACACATTTCTCTGTTGGTTACCAAAGGAGATAGCCTCAGGAGCTTTACCGAGATACGAGCGCTAGTTCCAGGCAATGAAGGAGAGGCTAGGTTAGGTCATTGCAATAGCCCTGGGGACGGCAACCATGACACTCGGTGAAAGTTAAGTCATGGAGTCCAGTGACGACTTTGGTAGCACGTCGTTGTACCCTTTCAATCCGGTCCGTGTTGCCCTCGAATTTAATTCACCAAGTTTGGTTGCTATATCCCAGAACAGTGCGTACAAGCGTGCAGCAGAACCGGAGGAAGTTCGTTCTATCAGGGGACTGGAAAATTCTTTTAACCATCGCCCCTGGCTTGTATGCTTTGGAGACCACATAGTTGATGTGCATTGAGAATGTAAAGCGAGGGTCTACGATGATCCCAATGTTTTTTTTGGCTGTTGATTGTTGCGATAACAAAAGCACCAGGTGTCGCGGAAAAGTTGATCAAGCAAATGGGACCACGGCACACTTGGATGTATTAAAGACACAGTTTCATCCAGCACACCCAGTTTACGAAATTGTGGATGTCATTTTGGAAAAGATCTTGTTGGTCACTGTTGTCAACCACCATACAAATTTTTTTGTCGTCAAGGAAGACACAGTAGTCAATTGCTTTCGGACGTCCACGATAAAAATAATGAAAAGTAACAGGCCAAAGACTGATCCCTGAATAATTTCTGCGGCGAGGAAGTGAACCTTTCAACAGGGCATTGCTGTCTTACTGTTAAAAAGTGAGCAACCCACTGGATGGTATTGGTACCCTGTATTGGTGACCTGATTGACAAGTAAGTCACGTGGGATAGTTCGGAAGAATGAATGTGGGTTTTTACTTTGAAATTCTGGAGACATCTCTATTGTGTTGAATTAAGCACTATTTTTAAAATTAGCGACTCTCAGCAGTATTGCAAATTGTCGACAGACGAATTCTCGATGTTACATTTACTGCTTGTCTTCATCGGGCTTGAGTCACTTGTACAGAAAGTCTTGTTTACTCGATCCTATCTTGCAGCATTTGAATTCAGTGGATTTTTTTTGCCGTCCCGGTATTGATTACTAAATTTACTGCTTGTCGTCTTCATCGGGCTTGAATCACTTGTATAGAAAGTCTTCTGTTTACTCGATCCATCGTGCTGCATTTGAATTCAGTGGGTTTTTTTTGTGCCGTCTCCGGTATTGATTGGGCGTACCTGCCACTTTACACTTGCTTTCGACCTGGTCTGAGAGTTGTTTCTGGACAATAAATTGCATCGTGGGGGTTTGATGGCGGCTGCAAATTCATGAGCTTCGGATTTTTCGTAGTGTTTGATGGTTAAATAATATTCTAAGGCTCGCAAGTGTCTGTCGTTTACGGAATTTGATATTGTGTCGTAGTGTTGTTCCACGCTATTCTGTGTTTAGTGTCCACCTGGTGTATTACGATGCTGTTTTTGGAGTCGGACATGTTGTTTAATTCTTGTAGGGATTCCTTTCCTTGTTTCTCCAATGTGAACATCATCACACTCACTGCAAGGTGCTAGATGTATGTACATCTATTTTTGTGACAATTTATCGAAGTACACTCGTTGTGTCCCTTTTACTTATCTTTTTTCGATTGTTCCTTCTCTGGCTGCTCTCTGTTTGAGGCAGTGGCTTTGGTCTTGATGCCGTCTATGAATATACGCCATTTTCCTCCGGATGTATGTTGTTTTGCCCTGTGTGTGTGGCCGTGCTTTCTTTGGGTGGATGATGGCCATTGTTCCTGTCGACATTGGCACTCTCCTTGATGGTGTGCCGATTGTTGGTTTTGGCTTCATTTTGGCAGGATGAGGACCTTAATTCATTTTGAGTTGAAGCCATCTTTTCATAGGAGTCGTTGGATTGGTTAACTTGTCACTCTCAGGTAGGAAATACCCACTCGTGGTCCTCTTTGCTCGACCGTCGACTCTTTTCGGGTTCTGCCACGTTGTTTGTTTACCCACTCCAAGGTTAGCATATCATGACATTCAATACCCTTGCTGGGTACCCCAGTTGGCTGTACTTCACCTTTGCGTTCTACAGGTGGGGTTCTATTGTCTTTAGATCAACTGGCTGGATGACCGCTTTGATAAATTGCCACAAACAAGAAAGGATGCCTAGTACCGTGTGGTGAGTGTGATGCTGTTTATATCGGAGAAACAAGGAAAAGGAATCCCAACTAGAATAAACAACACGTGTCCGACGTAACGGCACCAAAAAACAGCATCACAGCACACCACATGGACACTGAGCACACAATAGACTGGACACTAAGACACCTTTAATATTGAATTCTGGGTCAGACGAGCAGTATGTAGTAACATCTAGACCAACATCTAGACCAATATTGGTCTATCTCATTAAACATATGTCGGACACAACAACGACGCCAAAAACAGCATTGTAACACATCACACGGACGCTAAGCACACAAGGACACTTTTAATGTCAAATTCCAAGACGGACGAGCAGTAAATGTAGTTAACATATAGAATTGGTCTGCTGAGTGTGTCAATAAATTTCAAAATAATTCGTAATTAACCATGTAGAAATGTGGGATAGTGTCAAAAGCCTCAGCTAGGTCGAAGTAGGCTTCTATAATGGGGAGATGTTTGTCAATCCATTGTGTGACATAGTCGAATCGAGAAGTTGCACAGCACAAGGCTGCGTACTGTAGAATAACCTGGCAACCCACCACAGAGGTTTAGGTGAAGCCTAAAAAAAGTCTTGGTTCCTGTAACATTGCCAAAAAAAATAGGGTTGATAGGTCTGCATATATATATATTTTTTTACTTTTTTTTAATAACACTGAATTTGTGCATAAACCCACAGCAGTGCACATTTAACTTATGTGTAAGCCTAAAAATTATAAATTGTTACCACATAGGCTTCATGTAAAAAAAAAAAGCATTCCAGACTTTCTTCCCCCTCCCCAATTTACTTTTTATTTATTTTTTGCTGCCTTATACGGGTGCACACACACAGCACAATTGAAACTTTGAAAGCCATCGTTTTATTCACCCTTTGCAGTTTAATACGGACGAATGATTTAATATGAATATGGATGAAAATACGTAGGCTACGAATATGAACGAAAAAACATTTATGGTCGCTAAAATCTGAAAAAAAGTTAGGCACGGTCAGGTTACAGGAACCAAAGGTATTTTTTTTTTTAGGCTTGAAGGAGCTTCTTAGTAAGTAGGTGATCTACGATATATTTGCAAAGAATTTTTTCCAGGCCTTTCCCAGAGGATGTTCACCAGGCAGATTGGACGGTAGTTTGTTGGCTTGTTTTTGCATCGACATTTGTGTACCGTTAAACCCCATTACAACGATACCTCTTATAACAATGCATGTAAAAGTGATTAATTATACGAGCTATCATTATAAAGAGGTGTCACTGTAATGGTGAGATAAGGCCCGTTTCCAACAGACAATAGTTTGCCTTCACTGAGAAAATTATCATGACGTCTTCCAAGCTCCTTAAGGATCAAACAGGGACGCCCATCAGCTCACATGTTTTAAAAGAAGTTATTAATTACTCATGCCTGACAGCACATTTCAGCATCTAGCAACATGCTTCAGACATTACTCATGTTTGGCAAGTCGGATGAAGACGCAACAAGCGTTACAATGTCAGCAAGTGTTTACAAGTTGTAGTCAAAAGCTAACTGCTGGGGGGTGGGGGAGAGAATAGGCTACTTCAAAGTATTTTGATACATCACACATTAGTTCAGCAAGGTTTAAACAAAATGAGAAGCTTTTGCAAACTTACAAAGAAGGACAGCCACATGCACAATTGATTATTCTTACGTTGCATGTGCAGTAAAATTATCACCTGCTTTATACAGTGAATATTTTCATCAAATTTCATATTTTGTTTTAAACATTTTACCAATGGCACCACCAGTATCAACTGTACCATCTATTTACATAACAAGTATCGATGCAATATTGGTTGCAACCCTTCAACACTAACAGCTAAAATGATGAAACTGTTTTCAAAAAGAATTGACAAAGAACACATAATTTGATCAGCATCCAACATAAGTTTATGCCACGATTAATGACTTATACAACTGACAAAGCTGAAACATTAATAGTTATTTTTTTCTTATTGCTGCACCACCACAATTTAGGGGGTTACAGTTGGAAGCAATTAACTTTGTATACTATAAAATAGCCTACAGAAAGTGTTTTGTCTTCTTCAAAAATTATTGACATGCGCAACAATGTTAATGCTTAACTTACAATCGTGTCAATCAAACACACCCATATAAACCATACATTTTCTCTTACTGAGTTTTACCTCGATACCAAAGCTATAATACAATCCAAAACTTATTCCCATACGAAAATAAACAAAAATTCTGGAAGAATCAATCATCACTGGGCTGCGACACAACGCTGCCTTCAGCAGTTAGTTGTTTGTAAATAAGCATCAACCAAATTGGATGCTAATTAATGGCAAAACGGACTCCACAAGTCCAAGACAAGTGTTTTGTCTTTCACCATTTCTTCTTGTGTTCATCCATGGACACTCCGCCCGGCCCAAGAGAAACAACCATCAACAGTCCCCCGACTACAGACAGGGTTTGGAAAAAGTCGTACTTAAGGAAGTCACGCATGGGTTTAAACGATGGGATGTTCCACCAGGCATTCAAGTAAAAGTTGAGCGCAGACAACCATACCACCAAAATGAGAGCGGAGAGCTTTGTTTTGTAGCCAATGGTTACAAGTACCATCAACACTGAGCCAACAATATCCTGAAGAATCTGTAGCACTGACATCTCAAATCGTAGTAACGTGACGAACATAAAGACTAGCAAGATTCGTCCAGTTAGCTGCAAGTAAGTCTTCG
Source organism: Lithobius niger (assembly GCA_023313725.1). Taxonomy (NCBI): domain Eukaryota; kingdom Metazoa; phylum Arthropoda; class Chilopoda; order Lithobiomorpha; family Lithobiidae; genus Lithobius; species Lithobius niger. The sequence continues at coordinate 28,892 of JAHWFP010189406.1, read as the reverse complement.
GCTTGTTTTCACCCAATGTTGGCACACCCGCAAATAGGCTCTTTCCTTCTGATCGGCTTTCTGCCAACACCAATAGAAGTGCTCCAACCAGAGCCAAATTTCTGCAAAAATCAACAAAAGTTACAACTTAACAATTTGGTCCATGTAAAAGGAAAAGGGTCCATGCATACTTGTAAAGAAGATTGTTTCTAGTTTTTGTGAAGAAACACAAAATGAACACATGGATAAACAACAAAAATCCTTGACATTTAAAGTTTCAGAACTTTTGAAACTTTTCTAACCCCTATCTGGATATAAGCCATGCCAAGAAAGCAAACTTCGTGAAGGTTCGTCAACAACCAGAGTGAAGCAAGCTTTGTAACAGGCTTGGCCTACAGTAGGGGACGGACGATAAAGATAAGTTCAGCAATGGCCAGTTGATTAACTTTTGTGATCTGGCGACCATAAACTTTCTGACGAGTTGCCAGACTGGTGACTGCAGCAAATTAAAGTCAAGAATAAGGTAAACTAGTAGGCTTCAGCACAGATTCCTTATTTATGTTGTCAATTTATACTTTTGCCTTAATGCTCACATCACGTTAAAGTTTGCCCAATGCCACTCCCCCAATATGATTTCTCTTTATAATAATGCAGTAAAAAAAACAAAAAAACATGGCGATAAATTAATGCACAATCGGCGACTAATCAAAGTTAGGCAACCAACCTTGACCCATACCGGACGAAATTCACTTGTCCGAATGCGAATCCGCTTGTTGACTGGTACTTGGTTGAGAAGGCGCCGAAGAAGGCAATAAAAAAGAAAAGAGAAGAAGGAAAGAGACACTATGTGACATCCTGCAATAAACTGTTTGACTTCTCACATCAGTCCAAGTGCCCCGGGTCTTTCACAAACAATCAACACTGCCTGATGCGACCGCTTCAAACCTTCTCTGTGTTAGTGACCTCGTCATCCTGTGATCCTTGTTTCCCATGATGATGGTTTCTTCCGAGATAGTGCATCTGCTAAAACGTTGCGGTTGCCGGGGATGTGGAGTGGTTGGAGAGTAGTGTTGGATTCCAGACACAGTCTGAATAAGTCGGAGGTGACCCGATGTAAGGTTCGAGATAGAGTTCCCCCTTCTCTCCGGATGTAGGCAACTACGGTGGTGGTGTCGTTCTGGACTTGGACGACCTTGCCTGCCACAAGGTGACGAAAGTGAAGAAGAGCATTGTAGATTGCCTTTAGTTCCCTCGATTGTGTTGGGAGGCCAGATTCCGTTTATCTCGTTGTCCAATATATGTGCCCCTCATCCCGTTAGGGATGCATCGGTAAAAAGAAGAAGATCGGGAGAAGGTTCGTGTAGAGGCATTGTCTTGGACAGATTTGTGGTGATAGTCCACCAGTGAAGACATTCCCATGGAAAGTGGCGGTCGGATGGCATCGTCTTCTTGGATGATGGGAGATGGTTGCCCCAATGGTCGATGCGGAAATGGTGGAACGGTCGCGTCATCCATTGGCCGTAGGGTAGGAGGTCGGCCATGGAGTCCATTTTGCCTGAGAGAGTTCAGGGACGTCAGGGAGTGATTTGCTGACTGGGAAAAGGAGAGGCGATGATCTAGGAGGTCGGTTTTCCTTTCTGCTAAGGGCGTGACGGTGGCGTTTGTTACGTTGAATTCTACGCCGGGGAAGATCAAAGTTTGTGCCGGTAGAAGTCGGGATTTCTTCCAATTGACTCCTAGTCCTAAGCTGTATAGGAGACGAATGGTGAAGCAAGAGTTTAGATGGAGCTGGTGGGGATTGGTGTTTATTCAGGAGCCAATCGACGAGGAGGGCGTTTGCTCCTATTTGGTGACGGTGAAGGTGGCTCAGGATTGGTTTCATTACAAGAGTAAAAATGCGAGGAGCTGCGTTGAGGCCAAACGGGAGGGTTTGAAATTCGTAAATTTTCCCTTGGTAGATGAAGCGGAAGTAGTGGAGGTATTTCTTGTGCAGCGGGATGTGGAGATATGCATCTTCGAGGTCGATCGAAATTGTCCATTCCAGAGGTTTGAGGGAGAGGCAAATGGATTGCAGGGTCTCCATTTTGAAGTGGTTGTTGTTCATGTGATGATTTAATGGTTTCAGGTTGAATATCATTCTTTCCCCTCCGGACTTCTTCGGTCTTAGGAAGATGGAGCTGTAGAAGCAAGTTTTGAATGATCGGCACAGAGGCGGATTGCGTTTTATGCCAAAAGGTCGGTTATTTCTTTGGTGAGAGCTGGTGAGGTTTTGGTTGCGAGAACCCAAGGGGGGGGGGGGTTTGCAAGGTGAGGTTTTGAATTGAAGGATGGTTGAAAGCCATGGGATATGATTGAGAGGATAGTTTTGACTTTTGCTATCCGGTGCCATGCAGGTTGGAAGTGACTGACTCTGCCGACAACAGGGAGAGCATGGGCATAGTCACCTGCGGTGAAACGACTTGCTGCTGCGGTTGTCGGGAGTAGCGCTCCTTCTGTTCCTGCTGTAGCTGAGTGAGTTGGTTTGAGTGTTCCCTCGAATGGACTGATTTTGACGGGAAGAGGGTTTAGCCTTGTCGTGGGACGATTGGTTGTTGGTTGTTGGAGTCTGAGATGATGGCTTGGATCGTAGGTTTTCCCTTGGTATGGTTTCCGGAAAGGTTGGTTGTTTGATGGCTTGATCACTTTCTTTGGTTTGCGGGAGATGTCCAAGTGAGGGGCAAGGGTTGGGATGCGGCCTCTGAAGAGGGTATTCGTTTCGTGAAGAGGTTGGTTTCGGAGAATGTGTTTGGTGGACGTGTTAAGACTGGGCATAGTGCTTAAAGCGATGTCCCTTAGCAAGAGGGTGGAGTTGAACAGCGCCTTGCTGAACCAATTAAAGGAGTGATATGAGGCAAAGGACATCTTCTTGAAGAGTTCGGAGATGAGGAAGTGAAGGTGCTTGATGTTCTTCTGACTGGTCTCACGAAGGCGTCTCTCACAAACTGTGTTAGTGGCCGTGGGGAGGACGTCAGCTTGGGAGTTGGCGCGGAGGCCTAGACGGAGTATTTTGTGGTTTTCGCGGAGGACGGCCATGGGGGCCTCGGTGCGGTGAGGAATGTAGAGTGCAGTGCCGAAATCCATCTTGGCTTCAGTTGAAAGGAATTCAGATTGTTGGTATGTTTCAAATTGGCGGGGGTTGGTGGCCCCGTCACAGGTTGCTCTGAAGAACCAGGATTCACAGCCTGGGCGAGGAGGTGGTGGTTCTTGGTAGAGTTCAAGAGGGTCGCCTTTCCCAAGGAGGGAGCCTCCAGTTCGAAGGAGAGTTGTTAAGTAGGGCCGTTGACTGTCCCACCCTTGCTTTTTCACGTTTGTTCTTGTCACGGAGGGCATAACCAAACCCCGTCGAAAGGCCCCTATTCAAAGGCCTGGGGGTAGAAGTGTCTGGTTTGTAAAGGTAGTAGTCGGGAATGATGGCCTCGACCGCTTTGAGAGGATCAAATAGGGGGATGGCTGTCGGGTCATCGCCAGCTTGGAGCGAGTCTTCGTAAGGGTCTAGTGGCGGTTGAGCGAAGTTTACTCGATGCTGAGGTTGACATCTTAATGTGGAGGCTGAGTCAAGGTCGTCTTCAGTGTTGAAAATGTTGGATAGGAGATGTTGAAGGTCAGCCGAGGAGAGGTTCGGACGGCGAATCTTTGCTGTTGTTTGAGCAGGAGGTTGCTTTCTTTTACGGGCTTCATTGTCAGAGGATGCGATCCATTCATCGCATGGATTGTCCTTCATTGTCAGCTTCGACGTCGAAGGACGGTTCTTGTAAGAGAAGTCCCTGATGGAGCGGTTCATGAGGCGGTGAATGTCCTGCAAAGTTAAGTGTTCCGAACTTAAAGCAGGATGAGATGCTGATGGTAAGTCGAGGGGTTGAGCATCATGTTGTTGAGGGACGAGAGATGCTGAGACGATGGTCGAGGGAGGTCTCTAAGCACAAGTCAAAGGAGAGGCCGACTGATCTTGGGTGTTTGAGGCTGTGGAGCGATGTGGAGACGTCAGAACCACGATGGTGGGATCCGACGGCGGTGGGCTCGATGGGGAAGAATCCATTGCGACTGGCAAACGGGAAGCGAACGACAGGCAGGTAGCGGACGATGAGTGGTGTGTGAACGACGAACAAGTTGTGAACGACGAAAGGGGCAGTCGATCGGGCAGGCGAACGACGAACGGGCTGCGAATGGTGAACGACCAACGGCGAACGGAGAGGAGAGCTTCTTCAGGCGACGTCTTCGACGAGAGCTTGAGGAAAAGAGATGGCCTCCAGGGCGAGCTGTCTGCTTTTATAGGAGGGTTGCGCACTGGCCGGATCAGGAGAGCGAAAAAACCTCAAGTCATAAAGAGCACTCAGGAACTGAATGCAATTTAATTTACAGGTAGTAGAAATTTTCTGCCGAACGACTAGAAATATATTTTTGTTTTGGTTCTGTACCTTCACGATATCGTAATACATTATCGTTGTAATGCATCACGTTATTCAACATAGGCCTAGTGGTGGTAATAACAGCTTTACAGTCGGTAATAAAAAAAACTATACCGGATTTCTCTAAAAACTGTAAATTGCCATTACGCCTATGTAGAATAACCTGAAGCATTGCAACGATAATGTATTACGATATCATGAAGGTACAGAACCGAAATAAAAATATATTTCGAGTAGAAGTATTAAAGATTTGCAGTAGAAAAGCCAGATCCAAGTAAGATGTGGTAGTTACACGAAAACCGAAAATGTTGTAATAAAATTAAATGGGACGAAAAAAATTACGTTTCTTCTCAAGTTTCTTAGCAGAACAGAATGAAATGATTATAATGGCGAGCAGCTCTACTCTACAAACTAACCATTTTGTATCACAAATTTAATCGTTAGGACTGCTGGAATTACTTTGAAACTCACTAGAATCACCAGGAACTCGGAAATTATGCATCACGCTCACTTTCAAAATCAGGATACTGTCTGTATCTTGCACATTTTTTACTGTATGGTGTATATCAACAGTCTTCATCTGGCACAATCAAGGGAAATTGAGTCCTCTGATTACAACTTCGTCGTTTTCGTCTGCCACGAAAGAACGTCCACGGCCCTCCGATATTTACACGGTAAGCTCACGCAACTGGCATGGCCACCTATATTTACAATGGTGCGTTTAATCGCGCAAATGGCATTGTCCTCGCAAATAAGGTCCAGGCTTTTTCTTTGCTTGCTTCTTTCACTCCATCTTCACTTCAGCAAGCCATCCAAGTCTTTTTCTACCAAGTTCATGACATTCGGGTTTGATGGACCTTGGATTGTTCATTAAGGGCATGTTCTTACAAAAGTGGTGCGTGATTGCAATAGACTCTAGGCACCATAGATGTCAATCTCTTTTGCGAGTTTGCCCTCACCAGCGTCTTCGTCTTGTCCCAGCCGATTTCATTGATCAGTTTCCATGCAATGCACTGCAATGCAATTCCGTTTTCTTTTACTTCGTTCCAGGTGTCTCCAATGTGCTGCCCAAGCCTTGTCTGCACTCCCTTTGTCTCACCTATGGAAACGGAACTGCATCCATGGCACGGCACTAAATACACTCCTTCGTTCGTATCCTGCACCTCCCCCATGGCCTCCTCGTCCTTCTGCTTCCCTCTGCCTTTCTGCACTCTCCACCCCTTCGTGACAATCCTCGATTTCAGACCTTTCACATTACTCAAAGATGTCGTGAAGCCTTGTTTTCTAGGAATTCGCTAATTTTCTCACTAACCCCTTCAAAAAAAATCATGCTTACTCTGGGAGTTTGTCTGCCTTGATAGACATCACCTATGTCATGCTGGCTCTCGCTGCTTTCGGTGTCTTTTTCTTTCTTCTTGGTGCAGCATTTCGCCTGTGAGCTCTTTTCATCCGGGAATTCAGGAGACACGCTGGATATCCCAATTTTAGAAACTTTCCTTTTGCTTCAAAAAGGTGTGGCCTAGCCAACTCTGGTCTGCTTGAGTCTCTCACAAGTCTCGCAATTCATTCTGGGAAATGTGCTTCAACTGTTGCTTAGAGTGGCCCAAGTATGGAATACCTCAAGGTCTATCTGTTGGCTGGGATCGCTACCCTTTATGGATATCTTCATAGCATGCGAGGCAGATGGTAAGTGGTTAAGGTGAGATTTCAGCCATTTAAAAAGCAAACGGCTACACCTAGAGGTATTCCATACGCCTAATCCTAGGCCACCCTACGCAACCCTAAGTGTGGGATATTGTGGATTAATTTTTTTCCCTCCGGAAATCACATCATACTGCAGATAAGCTCCTGGTACTGTGACGTATCATCACACTGATTCTGCTACAGGGAGCTACACTGTGGTGGGAATGGTCCATGCGTTTGCGTCGGGGTATTTGCCACATTTAATGCTAGCGAGCGACTGTAGTGAAATACTCGTTTCGTATTTTTTTTCGCGATCGCGTAGGAGTTGTATATCTCTACTTTTGTGGGCTGTTGTCTCGGTTTTGACGAGGCCGCATGTTAAATGTCAACACTTAAGTTTTAACGTTTTTTGATCGGCGGTCACGTGGAGCGTGACTTAGTGGCAGTAATATTTTATTTTATTTTATTTTATGTCAAACTTGTGCTTACAGTTTTTTATTTTCTTCACGGTTTCCTACTGTGTGGAGGAATTGGTGTTTTGGGGTTGCGCCATGCAGGCTGTGCCTGGCGGGCAATACAACTTTATGTTCATTGTTTCGTTGCTTTGACCTCCCGGCCGACAATGTTTTGGATGCTGTTTACTGCTAACTTGAAGGTATTGTTTTAGTAACTTGTATTTTTTTTTCTTGGTTTTAAGGGTTGCTATGCTTTTGTACTAAATTCTCTTCTCTTGGCTGCAATCTCTTTGACGGGACGGAGCTTTGATATGTATGCTTCTGAATAATTGGTTTTTCTAATCCTAGGACTCCCGATGTTGTATTCTTGGGATAAGCCATCATCTTGTTTGACCATGGATGACTCGGTATGATTTTCAACTCTGGTTAACCCTTCTTTTTACGGATTTATCTTTCCGAAGCAAGCCAGACAATGTAAGTGATTTTACATTCTTCATTTCTTTATATCCTAACGAAAATCATGGTAAATTTTGATAAAACTGTCGACAAGTTTTTTTCCCCACTTTTGAACTTTTAAACACGTTCGAGTGATCAACGCACGACGTAACGTTTTTTGACTTTAGAATTTTTTGTCTCAACCACGCCACATAAAAATGAAACTTCAAGTCATGTGCTGCGATCCCGTTAACAAAATGGACACTATTCCCGTCAATTTTTTCCTTTGATGTCACGAACGAGAAAAAGTGTGTCATTTTCATATACGTCCTGCGTCCTGAAAGGTTTTATTTCCTTAGTATAACTTTTTCACTACACGCCCCGCATTAAGAAAGATTCACGGCCTCGAGTGTGAATGGGTTTGGGGTTTTCTTGGAGGCAGTTTCGCACGAACCCAAGCCTGTTCTCGCTCACGTTTTGCATTGCATACTTGCCAGAGGAGGGAGTTGAAGGAGATTGAAATCCAAACATGTCAGCAATTTTTTTTCCCTTTTGGTTATGTTACGTATTCCTTGCCTTGCCTAGACGACTAAATTTAATTCTGGTATTTAAAACGAAAACAGAATTTTTGCTGTTTTTGTTTTTTTTGGAGGGGGTTGCAGGGAATCAACACAGGCCTACTAAACATGAAAACATTTTTTGAACAAATAGGCCTATTCGGAAATTTTTATGCAAGAATTCAAATGCAAATGCAAATGCAAATGCAAATTCAAATGAATTCAATTTTTCCCTATTTGTCCGATCCCCAGGGTCCACAGCCTAGAGGATACAACATCAAACTGCATTACTAATGTACGTACATAGGAGAACTAAAAAAAAAAGCACCCCTCTATGCATACATCTCGAATGGAAGGGGTTACTACACAACTGATACAAAGGACGTCAGCCTGAATAAAGTTAAGAAAGATTCTAGTGTAATCCTCTTACTTACTTGCAGGGCAGATGCAAACTTCAAACGTAACACTTTTTTTTGTAACCTGGGTGGATACCATCGGGGAAAAAAAATGAAAAAATGGAGGTGTCCAGGTAAACATTCGGCCCATGATTGATTATGTGCATTTTTTTTTCCGTTTCTTTCTGATAATAATATGCAATCAGCCTAAAGATATCAAATTAATGCTGCTTTTCAGTTTAACGTCTGTACCTTGCAAGTGGATTAAACTGGAATCTGTGCACACCTTACTAACATCTTAAAATTGATCCGGTCTCAATATTACATTCCTTTGCAATCACAAGAACAATGAATTCTAGTTTAGAAATCCAAGAAAACATTGCACTCTTCAAGCAAGGCAATAAAATAAAGGTCAGCGAACGGCAAGGAATTCGTAGCATCTTGCTTTCCTGCTATCAAAATTACAACTCGGTAGCAAATTGCAATTTGAGGATTTTTCCTACAGAATGTTAACTGCCTTTAAAACTATCTCACTTCTGGGGAAAAAACAATACACTTTTAAATCAGCCATTTTGTATCTTACTTATCAGCACTAACCAACTAAAACTACTTTTGAATGATCTCTCACCGATGTAGTACTATTTGGGATCACAACCCCCACACCCTTCTCCTTATCCGGCATCTTGTGAAAATTGGTTTCGTGGGAGAAGTCCAAAGTTTTAACCTTTTTGGGCATAGTTTGTGAAGTCAAGAATTCTTCACTTGTCCTCTGTAGATAAATCTCGTAGGGTATGAACAGGACAAAGATGACACTCTGGCACATCCCTAAGGACGTGGGAAGAGCCGCAATGACGAAGGGAGAGAACCTCTCACAAGACTTGTAGGTTCCTTTCTCCCTCTTCCTTCTGTCCGGAACTACACCTGAGGAGCCAAAGGGACTCCTGTGAAGTCTGTAGGAGAAAATGGTTAGCCGTAGTGAAGGACGACGTCTGCATCGCGCTACAGCGAATGCTGCAGTGAGCTTGACCAAGACCGATTGACCAGTGGGTCAGATGGCTGAGCCGACAGGATTAGAGCGGTGGAACGATAGACGTGACTGGTGCAGCCTTTCAGGCTCTCCTGAAGAGGAGGGCCGACTGGCTCGACCTGCAGTGAGACATACCAATGGAACCATTGTCACTATGGCTGTCGGAGATCTTGTTGGGCGAATCCTGGATCGCTTTACCAGTTATGCGGGAGGCCTGTTGTCAACAGTCTGGGTTCCTGAACTAGGGAAACCCCCCCGACGAGAGGTGATAATGCATGGTAAGAAAACAGAAGCCAAGGGTAGACGAAGGTAGTGCCGTACTGGAGTGGGATCAACAGGCGAATAAGTAACTCTTGTTGTTGGAGTGACCCGGAAAACAAGGGATAAAAATCTGACTGGAAAACAGCTAAATGGTGAGACGTCGCAGCGGATGCAATCCGAGCTGCAGTGGCGGTGGTCGAAAGATCCCCTCCTTTATTGAGGGGGATTGAGGCTTTATGGCGCGTCGACAGCTTGGTCATTAGTGCCAATGTGGTCGAAAAGAGACAAGGCTGGGTACCGACCAGACCCCGAGGCAAGACCCCACAAGGGGCACAGGTAGGTAGGTAATCGCGGGATGCCAAACAGGGGAAGGCAATGTGCTGGTAAGACATACCACCTGTCTCTTAGGCGAAGGCACAATGACCTGCGGAGGCAGTAGACGAAATCCTCCCTTGGTGTGGTTAACTGGAAATGGGGCCTTCATCCTGTCCATTGCCTTGCAGTGATGTGGAAGAAAAGCCTGAAATGAACAGACGACAGCAGGGAGCCCTTCTCAGGCGTGTTGGCTGGGGCAAGGCGAATGTTAGCTTGTGTAATAGCTCGAAGACCCAGATGAAAAACCCTGGCGGTGTCTTGGAACATGGTGGAAGAAAAACTGTACAGAGCAGCTGTCAAGGATCCTTCAAAACTGAAGTGTAGTCAGAGCGGTTAGTGTGGCCGCTGTAAAGGTACAGGAAGACGTGAACCTGCGGAGGGAGTGTCTGGATGATGGACAGAGTGTGAGGACCTGCCCCGCCGGTGCAGCAATTCAGGCATGAGTACAAGACGTGTTCAGCCAGGGTGAATCGAAACACGAGACGAACATTGCTGGAAACCTGTGGACTTGATCCTTCGAGTTCGAGAGGATACGAGCAGCAGCAGCCGCAGACAGTACATAAGATGTACTCTAAGAGCGGCACACGGAACAGGACAAAGGTTGAAGAAGAGTAGGTGTACAAGGAGGAACGATACCGTCTGATGGTTTGCTAGACACAGTAGGACCGTTCGACAGGAACCGTGTGAATCTGCCTTGTACTATTTCAAAGATAGGATATGTTCAGCCGAAGCATGCACCGATGTCACAGTCTGGAAGGGATGACAGGTCGACGAAGCATGATGAGCAGTCGAAAGGTGCCAGTCAGGTGTAGATGATCAGCAGTCGATGCATACATGGACTGGACTTAGTAGCGGCAAGCAGGAGTAAGAGTTCTAGACTTTGAGCCATAGCCTAGAAGGGCCACAATGAACAGTCGGTAAAGGATGAAAGACTAGGAGAGCTTTAAAACGACAGGATGAACGGCAGCGAAGGATGAGGTAGAGAAAAGTGGGTAGTGCAAGTGATGGTCGTTTCTTGAAGACGAGGAAACGAAAAACAACCCTTCGGAATAGGGACCTTTGTTGAGGCAAAGGCCCACAGTCCAAAGAGGGCAGCAAGCAGTAAAAGGAGGTAGTTCAGAAGCGCTGTAGATGATAGGATGGAAAATGATTCAGTAAGGATAAGCACCCAGAAAAGCTGACGACAGATGGTGGACAAGAGGCGGCAGTGAGCGGTTGTCCCGAAGAGCTGTGTTGACTCGTGCAACCAGGCTGTGAGTATTTGAGATGACTGGACTTGACCATCCTGGCCTAGGCATAACGTGATGATGCAGTCTAGGTCATGTGGCTTTGATCCTGCAAAGTCCAGCCCGAAGGTCAGAAGAACCAAGGAACGAAGCCCTAAGTCAATCGCAAGGGAAGAAGGCGCAGCGTCAAGAGCAGTGTCACCGGGTAGGTGATTGTGCCGGACGAACAGACGACCATGCCAGAACAAAGGAAGAGAACGATCTTCGGAAGGAGGCCGCACCAGAAGTGCCTGTGGAAAGTGTCCCTCCTTTACTTTGTCTGTTTCCCCCGTTTAGTATAAAGGGCATTGTAGGACGAAGGTTGGTCATTGGCAGAGGACGACAGCCAAAAAGGTACACGAGCGGAGTCATGAGCTTCAGAAGCGAAGGGTGAAATGTAATGATGGTGGCCGAATGGTGACAGGCAGCGACAGATGATCATCGTGCATGCGAAGGGTCAGCCACAGCAGGAGAGCAGGACGGCAGCCCAGAAGAACGGATGTCGAAAGGCAAGAACGCAACGAAGGTCGAGTTGAAGGCCACGCGAAGAGGGAGAAATAGCCGGTGTTACCATACAGGAAGTTGGAAGGGCCCAAGTTGATCTTTCCTGTATCCTTTCAAAACGAAAGATACATATGGCTGAAGCATGCCGTCGACGGCATAGTCCGGAACACGAAGGTGTCAGTGACGAAAGGGAGCAGGAGGAACGACGCTGCATAGAACCAAAAACGAAGATGTTATATGAAAACACCGACGGGAACAATGGACAGTTGTTGTGGCGGTCCACCGAAGGCATGTTTTTTTTTCTTTTTGGATTTTAGAGCAACCACTGACAACACAAACGTGCCGGTGAAGGCTCAGGAGACCTGTAGTCGGCAGAGGTGACAACCGAAGGGTCATACATTGTAGAAGTAGTAGTGATGGGGCTTGACAAAGGACGAAGGGCTGGTGACGAAGGTCCAACCACAGACGGCGTGAGATAGATTTTTTCTTGTCGAAGTGCAGAATGGTGGATGACTGGTGGCAGGTAGTGACAGATAAAAGGAGAGCCTGCGAAGGGCCAACCGCAGCAGGAGATCAGGACAGAACTCAGAAGAACAAAAAGGCAAGAACGTAACGAAGGTGAGGCGAAGGCCGTGTGAAGAAGAGGGGGATAAACAGCCGGTGATCCTATAGCAAAAGCCGGCAGGGTCCATGTCGACCTCCCTGTATCAGCCCAAAACGAAGGGTATACGTGGCCGAAGCGTGTTTTCAACGCCACAGTCCGGAAAAGGAAGGCGTCAATGACGAAGGGGTGCAAGCTTTTCCAACGACGACAGAGATGCAGTAATGTCTATTGAGATGTCCAGGAGCAGAGCCACGGCCTGACAGGTAGGACGGGGCACAGAAGGAACGTGCAGTAGAGACCATGTCGATCTTCTGTGTAGAATACCAAGCTGCAGGCTTGTACAGCAGAGGCATGTACTCGGAGCCCAGCCCGAAGTAAGATTCTTGAATGATGAAGGGGCGCTAGGATCGGTGCTTCCAATGACGACAGGGCGCTGTCGTGGGTAATGATGACAAATTTTAGAGTCACGACCTGGCCGAAGAGTAGTAGACATGTCGAAAGAGCCGACAGTGGTGTCAGTCGGCACTGACAGGAGGGCGAACCATTGAGGTGCACGAAGACATTAATGAGACGAAAGCTGGTAGTCAGGCGAAGGACGAAGGGCAGCCGATGAGCCCAGCAGGCCGAACGAGGGCAGAATAATGACAACAATAATACTGCAAGATGTAAAGGCTGCAAGGAGACGAAGGGCCGTTCGTGACATAAGCATCAGTCGTAAACAAGCTATCGAGCTACCATAGTCTTGCAAAGCTGTGATGGGAAGTGAAAGAAGGTCCGAGTTGGAAGGCCACAGCCTGCCCGCAAGGGGCAGGAGACGTTGTGGCAGCGTCCAGTATAGTGCCTTCGGGAGCCGAAGGAGAAGAACTGGAACCAGTCGGCGAAGGATGGACGAGAGGCGAAGAATGACAGGGGGCAGAGAACACCAAAATTCCAAGGAGAGGTGATGAAGGGCCAGCGATGGTAACCATTGTTGATATTAACTGATTAATGCAGTGCTTTGAACCCTACAACACAAGGACTAACTAAACTACTGTTATAATTTCAGTGCTTTATTTCATATTAAAACAATACCATACTGGTTTACCCAACACTACTACAAGTAATTTTTTTGACGACAAACCCAGTTGTATGCCATTTTTATTTTAGTTTTTACATAGTATCACACTTATTACTGCCATGGTACTGTAGTGGGCAAAACATGAAACATGGCCCTGGCACTGCCCCACTGTCGCGATTGCGAATGCGAGTCCATCCAGCAGTGACAAGTGTCGCCGTCCCCCGACTGGTTGTGGCAGTCGCTCTGCAACTGCTACTGACACTGGTTGTCGTCGTGCAACATGTCACGGTTGTCGCAGTGCGACTGCACATCCAAGTCGGTTCGTAGTTGTCGAGTCGCTCGTGATTGTTCTAGTGACATCCCCCCGTAGTGTCGCATCCCCCCGTAGTGTTGCTTCCCCGTAGTGTCGGACATGAGGTGTGGATTTCCAGTCATGTTGTCTTGCGACAGCGACTGCAACTGGGCGGCCACCATTTGGGGGCGACCCGAGCAAGCTGCTCCAGTCGTCAAGTCATTGTTCAATTGTCTGAATCGTTTGGGCAACAAATCATCAACATTGGGCAACTTAAGTTTACGAGTGTCGTTCCTAGGCGGTGTCACCGGTGGTGTATGCGACCTCCATGTGGTCCTCTTTGTTGACATCCCATTGTTCTGTAGACAAAGGAATCTGCGGCTGTTTCATAGGAATAACGAGTACACTAAGTTTCTCACAAAACTCCGTAGCATTGCCGAAGTATTGCTGAAACGTTGATAATAGTGCTGTGTCGGTTTCATTTTTTACGAATCGGTTTGGTTTTGGTTTTTCTGACAAAGGAAGGCCCGGTTTCGGTTTCGGTTTTGTTGTTCAAATGATAGACATGTTTAAGTCACAAGAATGTCACCACATCCACGAGCAACGCTACATTGACGTTTTAGCATGTGCGTTTGATCGATTGTTTTATCCAGGAACGGTGACTTCCAACACACCCTTACATAAAATGTTGGGAGTTACTGTTTTTTTGAAAATGCCTTATTTTTTAATATTGTAATCGGAAAAATGTACTTGTAATTTTTATTGGCATTTGTTTAATAATCTAGTTGAAAACAAAACTTCAACATAGTGATCAATGCACCATTCCTGGCGAATTATTCGCGAGTAGCAATCTGTCACCCGCTGCGCTGACAAGGTACCTACCGATCGCGAAAGATGTAAACAACCACATTACGTTTGGGGAAATATTTAACAATCCCACTTACCTAAAATACCTTTAGCGATTATATTTGGTGGTAATGCTTTTTGCTCAACAATACATACGTTGGCACAGTGTTGTTCAATTGAGCATTCACGAACGAGACGAAATTCCTCTCGTTCGTTGTTGTCGCAGTCACCCAATTATTGTCACCAATTCGGACAAAGCCGTCGATTAGTTTGTTTGTGATATTATTTTATTTATAAAAGACAACGATTAGTTTTTATGGTTAAACGTCCCTGCAAAGACACACACATATGTATGCAAAGTTGCCTTTTAACTTATTCATACCTGCTTTAAAAAGAAACCGGTTTTTAAAAAATGTCCAATTCGGTTTCGGTTTATAGGTAAAAACCGAAACCACGGTTCGGTTTCGGTTATCGACACAGCACTAGTTGATAACGCTTTCTTTGTGATCACTACGGCTTGGTTCGCCTCCAATCTTTCGCGTTCCGCAGCCATTGTTTTAGTAATCAAATCGGGTACATTCACCTCGTCGATCACAGGCTCGTATCTACTCATAGAGTCACGATACTCCGATGCAGACGCGGAGTACGAACCGACGGAAACGTCCTCCAAATCAGCGAGGAAATTAGTTCTTCCAGCCGCAATGGCTGCTTTCCTGGCCTCTTCGTCCCGCTGCTGCTTCTTCCTTTGTGCGGATCTCGCCCACGTTGCCTGGATCTCCAACACCAGTTCGCCGTCCAGTTTCACACAGATGTCACATAAAAAGCTCACAAAATCGCACTCTGCACAGATCGTGTGGGTCTGCAGGTTTGAGCCTCTTCCCACACCTTGAATCTGCTTTCCCTTGGTACGATTATTGCTTCTTAACTGTGGAATCCATAATCGTAACGTGATAGAAATGTGACCGACTCGGGTCGCGTCCCAAACAAACTGTGGGGAGTAACGGGACTCGGGCGCTGTAGCCATGGGCCCCAGGGAGCGCCGAGACATGAACCAGGAGGGCTTTTAAGTTTTAGAGGTTGGACGGATAGCATTTTTAAACATGAAAAGGATAAATTATAGGTAGGTATATTAGGAGAGCAGTAAAAACTTTAGGCTAATTATTTTAGGCATCAGTCATACTGTATGAAGACTTTTACTAAAGTACAACAGACTTATGACATCACTAATGAGGCCTTCAGGAAGTAAAAGTAAAATGTACGTGCATCCTACCATACGAGCCACACGATTACTCAAAATGCACCTGAAAAATCCTTTAACAAAATCCAAATGGAAATACCAACATAAAATTTCACAACTATTTAGCTCATGCACTACAGTACAGTCGACACCGCTTACACAGAACCTCCAGGAACAGTGAAAAAAAGTTCCTTATAACCGAAAATTCTTTATGTGTGGAGAGAATAATACTAAATCTGTTAAAACGGTTGTTGAAAATCTGTTCTTTAAAAGCAATTCCTTAAAACCGAGTTCTTTATAACAGGTGTCCACTGTATTTAAAAAAAATGCAGTCATTCTTGGTCAACGTCCTTTTCAACTGTGACGGTTACCTTGGAACAAAAGAGACAATAAATATACCCTGTCTCCTCAAAGCAAGTACGTTATTTGTTCTTTTTACCCATATTCAATCTGATCAATTACAAGAAGCATGTGAAAAGAATTCTTATTCAAGGAGAATTCAAATTGTATCTTACCTCAGGAGAAAGTGAATATCCCATAAAATGCTGTATGCCAAAGTCTGCTCAGAAAAAGAAAACTTTGTTAGTAAAAGAAAAATTTAAGAATTCTTGGTATAATGTATATACACATGATACCCTAAGACTTCTCACAAATCCATTAGATACACAAATGCACAGAGAAAATATTTTCTTCTTTACCAAGCGTTCCATCAGCCATGTCACCTTGCTTTCGTTTACTTAGTAACCTACACACACAATAAAACCACGCTAACCCAGAGCCTCAAATATTTGGTTTCCAAGCTTGGTTTTGGAAAATCAAATTAAAAGTGATGTCTGTGCAATAAAATTGCATTCCTGTTTGGTTCCGTTTTAAAGATTAAATTAGTTTTTGCTTATCTTAAAGTATTTCCCGTTAGTTATTGGCTTAAATTGTACATTTAATGCAATGCCCAAATCTTAAATTCAAAAACTTCCATAGCTCCCCGGCAGCAAGCACATTGCCACCAATCCCATACTTTCGTTTGGTACACTACCCGGTGCACCTCGTGCAAGCTTCATTTTAGTGCCTTGGTAGACAGGCGACATCACTTCTTGCCACACAACTTGCAGCCATAACACGTTCACCCATTTTTGTAAAGTATTGGACATAACCTTACTTTGCCACACAAGCATTGATGCAGCACTTTTTCAAGACGAAAATGCCACTGTTACGATTTAGTATTGCTTAGAAACATGCTCCAACAATGCAACCAACCCTCTCAAATGTGAAACCAGTAGCAGTCTCCACTTGGCCAGTAGACCTTACAAAGCCCTCGCCATTTTATAATTTCTACTCGCCACGTATCAAATACATCTTGCACGATGCATGGTTTTTCTAATTTACGCATTTACGAAATTGTAAAATTTTCTTTAACCCCAGTATTAATGAAGAAAAAGCAGTTACGTAGCCCTTATAAATCTCAGCATAACGCCGCAAACCGTTCGTCTCTAACTTGTACGGCTCCCGAGATATCGCTCTGTGAGTGTCAATCTCTGTTGCTAGTCGCCTTTTGGCAAGTAATGCTAAATTCTAAGTCGCCAACTGCTGATTTCCATTCGCCAAATGGCGAGTGGCGACCGACATTGGAGAGGGTTGAATGCAACGTTGTTCTATTTCAACAATGGAAAGATGTTTGCACAAACATTGTCATCTACCAGGAACGATTAATCTGTATGTAGAATTCTGTACAACATTCGAAGTGTTCAAAATACAATGTCCAATATTGTACATCCACCAGCCCCACTGACATCAAGCACATAGTGGAGGACGAAAGTATTTTTGCTGCACCATCAACAAGCTGCCACAATTTCTTCTAGAGGCACCCCCACAGACGAAGCCTAGGATGAAGCTAACATTAGCATCCTCGCACTGATGGGAAGAAGGTCCATACGATCTGGGATGCCCACATGGGCCCATTTTATTATCTCACACATCCACATACCCAGCTTTGCAGGGGAAACAGATAACCGTATGGGGCTGAGACCTTTAACAAGGTCTTGAGGTTCTATATACTTGTGTTAAGCTCTCTTCCTTCAATTCACTAGCCCTGTCCCTTGGACCGTCCAGTTGTAAAGTGGCTAGTAACGCAATATTTTGCCACAATATTACCAATAAATTTAGCTCCTCCACCTTTACGTCGTGATAGTGACTGATAAAAGTGTTTTATATATCCAGGTGTAGGTAGCCATAGCTCCACTCAATGATCACCTGATACGTATGTTCATGATGAAGCCAAAGGTCTTAGTTCATCCGAATGCATATCCACTGGGTCAGATTGCCTTTTAAATCAAAAACTAAGCCACGGGTCCTCCTTGGACTGACCAATTTCTGTACTTCATCGTGGACAAGCCTCAACCGACCCTTTTATTTCAGGGGCCAGCCACTTCTATCCAGCAGGAAGAGGCTGATGAATACTTTGAAACCCCCAGACTCACCAGGGACCCCGTGGAATGACACGCCACCATGAAAAGACCTCTTAGCCATTTCGGAAACACCTTGCAATCAACGTTTCCGTCAGAGCCTTCAAAGCAAGTCCCTAAAAAATGTAGAGAGCTTGTGGCCACATTCCTTCACAACTGGTAGTTCTTCGAAACTGTATGCCACCATCGTTGTGGTCTCAGGGCACTGCTTCCTCAAAACCATAACCCAAGTTTCCAAGGAAAACATGGAGGGCCACCTCTTTCCTGTGTCTGCCCAATCCCTCTTAGCATTAGGACCTATGGGGCCAAGCCAGTTTCGTCAAAAATGCCCAAAATGTGTGTTCAAGGAACCTCAACTCCGCCATATCGCTTTCCATTGTAACCTTGGGGTTAAATCAAAGTGCCTGAATCAGACATAAGAAATTAATACCATTACCACCGTTGGTATTGAAATGGCAACCTTTGCGTTGGGAAACCAGCACTTACCCTTGAGCCACTGTAACACATTGCACATCTAAGCGCACAACACCCGGTATATCTAGGCAAATATCCATTCAATTACTACTCGGGCCCGATGCTACCTAACTTCAGTGATAGGGCGAGAATCAGTGTCGTTAGCGTGGTATGACCATGGACTAACTGGACTTGTACTGTTGGCAAACCACTTGGTTTTGTTCTCATGTAGGTGTAAATTACCGCACCTGTGGGTATTTGGTGCTCTTTCCGTGGTTAACCTTAACATCACCTGCAGCTCAGCTTCTACCCCTACTTTAACAGCAACCTCAACTCCAACTTGCCCAATGCCACGGGTCACGTGGCCTTTGCGTAACATCCTTCCAAAACAGCCCCTGTTAAAAAATAAGAAAAATTAGAGAGGTGACCCATAGATTTGTGCTACACCTGATTGCTAACCAAGAAGTGTGGCTGTTACAGTTTTGGTATTCCAACCCGACAAAGATTTGAAATAAAAGTGGCGCAACATTTTCGGAACAAACTCGATGCTCCAATGTATACATTAGCATTCTGTCCACTATCATGCTTGCAATGTCAAGTGCGTAACATTTTTTCACTTCATCAGACAATTTAGAGTGTGGGTTTTAGTCCACTGTGTACCATAGCAGGTCGCAGGATTCAATTCTGCATTCGCTTGGCTGGTAGCTGACCATTTCGACCACTGGGCTGTATCTTGCTCACGTCGAGTTTCAGAAACTAACCCAAGCCCAGGCCATAATAAAGGCAGCAGATTTCCTTCTTTAAGAGCCTACTAGACTTCACTAGTATCAGGTGTCTCTTTTCACCTATTTTTGCATAAAGGTTTCCTTGCATCCATCCGATGATGCCTCCAGTACATTACCACTCTGACCAGGACAACTGCGCAGGACACAAAAATGTCTGGTATTAACAAAGTTTGCTTTAATAAGCTCACCCAATTTTGTATTTGGAAAGACAATCGTTAAGGGAAACAGGTTCAGACAATTCACGAATATCTCACTCAAGTTTACGATGTGTTCACCTTCAAACATGAACTCGCGTATCTCCTTCACAGTGTACATGAAGTACACCCCATAACAAGTAGCTTCCTCGTTCAACAACCCCTGTGGTGACCTTAAACCCAGCAAAAGTCCAAACCTGCCACAATTTACATAGTGAAAGCCAAGACTAACTCTAAATCCTAGAAAACCGGATGAATTCCGCTGAATGCCAAAACTCTATAAACAACCAGTTGTCAAGTGGTCAAGGTCGAAGATCCTACTCGCATATGACCACCACCTTGGATTGGGATTTGGCAAGAGTGGTGCGACTCGTCCAACTAACATTTAATTTTCCCCACACGGTAGACTTCATTTCGAATATCCATTAACACAAAGTTCATAAACTCCATTGTTAAGAGGTAAGCCTAAAGAGCCAATGCACTCCAACCCAGTCCAATGGGGGGAGTTTCTGCAGCGATAGAATTCAAATTGGGGTCTTTTGGTCAATAAAATTCTATCTGGGTCAACAGCGAATTCAGGCGATATTAATCTAGGTTGAGTAAACTATAATACAAATGTGAAGAGGTGGAGCACAGCGGCTCTACCTGTTTTGGGTTGGATTTAAGCCAGTTTTCTCAATACTTGCTTCGATGTCCTGCATACAAACGTCGCACATTTAACGTGGAATCACACATCCAGCATCGTCTGCATGTGGCGTGCTTATCATCGGGGACTTTCTTGTGCAAGCATACTTCCAACTTGAGTGAAACGTTCTCTAAATATTTCAAATTGGACATTATGTCGAAGAGCAAAAGCATACAACTACCTTGGTCTGTGTTCAAAAGAAAAGTGTGGGATTGGTGGCAATGCCTGCTGGGATGTGAGCAGGGATGTCAACTGGTGGGGGGAGTGTATGAAAGCTTTCAGTTAAAAGTTTGGGCACAGAGATTAAGTAGCGATTTAAGCCAATAAAAAAAGGGAAGCATTTTTGGATGGAAGTGAAACCTTTTGTTGACAGATATATGGCTGCAGCATTCCGAAAGCCCAGCCAAACCAAGTGTGCAAAATTAATGTCCAAAGCTGAGTGAAAGACAGAGAAAGCGTGCTGTTATTTTAGTCCTTGCTTGCACACTCCAAAGAGAACAAAAGTAAGATGACGATCGATGAGCGGTGTACAATACTGTCTGACGGTAAGAGTCAATAAACATAATAAATTTTACAATGGCGTGGCGACTTGCCATGTAATAAAACAAATGAGCTAAGATTAAAATAAACTGTTTGATATCCCTTTTTCGGAGCCTAATGGATGTATAAGGAACCTAGGGAACATATCTACTTAAAATAATCTGAATGTCCCGTAACACTTTGACATTAAGGGGGTAATTTGATAATTACTTTCATGGAAGCGCTTTGTAGATAACATTAGCCGTGTTACTGCTTAATCAAGTTTATGCCAAGCGTGTCCCTTACGTAATGAAATGATCAAATTGTGGTTTTTAAATTTAAACCATGGGTAGCAAGAAAGGTCACGAAATCCCTTTTAACCCCTCCGCTCAAACCGCAAATACAGTTCGTCGCACTGTCATTTGCTCAGAATGCAATAAACCACGTGTGATTTATGCAGCTCGCAAGTTATCCCAAGCTGAGTTGGATTTTTGGATCGCATATTAGACTATTATGTTTATACTTGTGGCTGCACTTTGCAAGAACTCATAAATGAAGGAGTACCCAGGATCTCTGCTGTTCTGACTAAACTATTTGTACGAGCAAATCTGGACTGTTTGTGTGACGTTGAAGTATGTTACTTCAGCAGTAACTCATTTGTTGACATTTGTTCCCACTGTGGAAGCAACAAAATCCTAGTTCGCGTGGATGGTGCCTACCCAATTTGTTCGGTTTGCATGAATTGTAAAGCACTTCCCTTGCAGAAACGCAAGCGTAATTGACATGCTGAAGCAACTAAAAACAAGAAAAAGAAATGGATTTTGGTTTGTTTGCTCACCAAATATTGTGATAGGACTCGCACGTAGGCTAAACTGGCAGATTTGTTTGAAGTATTTCATTAAAAAATAGAACAAAAATGGCTTTGTTTTAAATGACAACCCCTATATTATGGTAACAAAGTAAATAAATAATAAAAAAAAAAAAACCGCCCGCACAGATTTTTTTCGTAAAAGGCTCGAGAAACAACTTTCTTTTTTTTAAGTGGCCTTACGTTTGGGGATGCTTTCGGGGAAGGGGAAAACTGGGATGCGGAAACAAATAATCGGGAAAACAGAATATCATAGATATATCTAAATTCATCCATCTTTAGACGAACCGGCTTCTAGTATATTAATACTAACATTGTATTGTTAAGTTACCTGAAGGATTACAACTCCAAAGAGAATACCACAAGCTATGGGAACTTGCAGGCGACCCAAGACCATAACACAACCAGCCAATTGGCACACCATATTCACCACCACAAACATGGTGGCAAGAAACCAGCCACAGTTCCAAGACAGGTCCATATATTCTCTTTGTTCACTCCATTGAGACCACATACGGAAACCATCTTCCAGAAACGTGCTGATGAGGCACAATCTAGCTACGGTAGGAAGCACATGTTTGCCTTTTCTAAGTACCTAAAACAAAAATGGTAATACATGTAAGGATGTTATATATATCACGTTTCTTGAAAACTTGCATAACAACAGTAACGCCTTACTACTACAAAATACAAACAATCTCTTAATTTACTTTGAAGAGAAGAAGAAACATCAACCAACAATCCGTTGACTGCACAACACATCCAACCCGAATTTACAAGTTTAAAAGTGAATTACTGAAAGTTTAAGGCCACGCAAAAAAAATTGTTTGATTTACGGGCGAGGTTGCAAATTGAAGCACCAGGCAAACAGGCATTTTATTTTATTTAACTGACCACATTTCTTTGACATGTACGTAGCTCAAAGATGAAAGAATATATAGTCAGCCTTAAATAAATATAATATTGCTAATATGTTATTTATGTCATCTAATATTCAAAGTTTTTTAGTTTTTGAAAACAACTTCTTAGTGGTATAAGCTAGAGGTTTGTAATTGGCACCATTGGAAAGCTCGTTTCGAGGCGGTTAAAATGGTGCACTGGAATGTTAAAAACGGTCAATATTTGGTGAAAATGTGATTTTTAGCGGGTGAACCAAGATTCAAATAAAAAGTTTTGACCCACGATAATTTAAAGCACCCGCACGCGCCTGTAAACCAAACAATTAACTTTGCATGGCCTAATTTGAAGAAGGGAAGAACATGTCAGTGATGGGCCTTGGCAGAAATAATTTTTCAACTAGACTCTTAACACAGCTATTGGCAGTGCCTAAACTCCCCAATCCTACTATTTTTTTTATTGAAGTGATGTGCTACCACTTTATGGATAGATACGTTATCACAACTCAAGTTAGAATCCTACGCCTGGATACCCCATCACTTTGAATGATGCATGTTTTTAAGCTCACTGATTAATACAATACTACCAATACTGTATTTCACACGAGAGATGACAAGTTTAAGGATACCTGAGTAGTACTAAAGTAGTGGGCCAATTACATCCAACAGCAGTGATGTAATTTAGTATTGTCCTAACATACAAAGGACAATACTAAATTATGCATGTTAATTAGTAACCAATTGTCCTGGATGCTAGTCACAAAGTGGATGTTTACATCACTTAGCATGCGAGTACAAATCACTCTCTTGATGGTTGGCACTTCAGCTCTTGAGGTGCGCTATTATGCATTCAACATCTGGCTTTACTCACATGTCTACAAATGGCTAATTTTTATATGACTGAGGTGTACGTCAATTTCAGACTCGAGCCACTTGCACAGAGTTTCAACGTACATACTACATACATTAAGTTTTTTTTTTCCCCTTACAGTATAGAAAGCCAAATGAGCTAGGTTAGTGACAAACAAACCGAACCCTTTGACATAAGCGATAGATTTGCATCTGTATTTATTTACGTATACAGGGTGTTAAAAAAGTCCCAAATGTCTTAAAATGTGTTCTCTGAAAGCAGAGGAAGGCTACAATACAAATATCTCGGCAATACTTTTGGCAATTTGGTTTCCTTTGATGGGAATTTCTTCTATTTCATACTATTCAGAAGGCTCCTTTAAAAGATGTACAGGCTGCATTCCAGCAGACGTGATGATCAGGCAAAGAAGGTACCTTTTTGGTGCAGTTGGGTGATCTTAAATTGACTTATCTTTTTCAAACATTACCATACATTTCTTTTGTCCTTTCATTTAGCCTTTCAGAAATCCTCTCAAACCAAATGCCTTATCCTCCATCCATGATTTAGCACCAAATTTATGGTCACTTCAAATACTGATGGTACGGTCAATTTACTTTGGTTTTCGTTCATTTTCACTTTCTTTTTTGTAACGCAGCACCAAAAGTGTTCCAGTTACTTCAAACTAGCAAATTTTCAAATGCCGATGCTGGCATTCTTCGTCAAGCTTGGGCAACGAGACACACACGCACCAACTGTCCTACTTCTACTAGCAGGACAGTTGGTGCGTGTGCGTCTCGTTGTCCAAGCCTGAGGAAGAATGCCAGTAAAGGCATTAGAAAATTTGCTAGTTTGAAGTAACTAGAACACTTTTGGTGCTGCGTTACAAAAAAGTAAGTGAAAATTTATGGTGCTCCTACTTCTGATCGGGAGGTTTTACGACAAGAGAAACTATGGGTCATAACCTAAACGAACTGGCTTTCAGACTCGCGTCTGGTACCCAACAATAAACTTTTCACAGAAGAACTCATCAGGGCAAAAGCACGTCCGTTTGGCACCACTTCCTTCAGGTCGATTTGATCACTGTAAAAACACCTGGCCCCAGGGGTGCAGAATATGCCAGAATGCTAGAACGAGGTTCGCGGGAAATTTCAGCGAACTGAGGAAATTCACTGAAAAATGGCTTGCCTACATAGTGAAAGGCTGTAGAAATTTGAAAAATCTTTAGGAAAATTTTGTGGGAAATTTTGTCTTGTAAGAATTTTATGCACCCCTGCTTGATCCTACAGTTTCTGTACGTTGTGGGGAGAGATCCGCTGCAAGTCACCATTGGTTAGCTGGTCTACCTGTTCTATTCACTAATGCTGGGCTTAAAACTGTGGAGGGAGCAGTTACCATGATATTTAATTTTAGTTAACATTCGCTACGCCCTCCAAGTTTTAATACTTGTAAATTTACAGCGTTTTTCTTCCTTTTAAATGGGCGCTGAAACAGCTGAGGTAAATCAAAAGTTATGTGTTGGTGGGCAAACTTCTACTTGATACCGTTATCCAATTGGTGTCACTATGGATTAGAGGGAATTGCACCTTGCTAAAAACTGTATAACATATGAGAACGAAGAAAGGTGAGCCTAGACTAGAAGGCAGCACTGGTTAGTCATGTAAAATTGTAGCTCCAAGGATCCGTCATGACAGTCGGAATGCGAAGAGTTCTATAAAGCAACAAACAGTTTTAAAAAGAGCAAACATAAGAAAAAGAAAACCTAACATCCAATTCCTTTGTTTACGTCATTAATATAATATCTCAAATAAAACTAGAAAACATCAATAATTTTCTCATATTGTCCCGATAACCAGGCCTCGAGAATATTACACGTAGCCCAGTAACCGAACAAGAATTTCCCCAAAATTTGATGAATGCAACTGCCCTTTAAAAAATAGTGCCCTGTAAGTTTTCCACAACAGCGGCATACAACCATGGCTTTTTACAGAGGGCGTACCCATAACAATATCTTGGGAGTGGGCCGCAGGGTGATTTTTCTCTTTTGATGCAGTTTTATATTAATTTAACATATTTTTTTTCGATCATTTTCGGCAGTTTTTCAAGTTTATTTACGTTGGAGGCGCCACAGTCCCCTTGACTCGACACTTGGATCCATCTCGCTTTCGATGCAGACATGTTTACCCAAATAGGATCGGCAAACAGAAGCTAGTAGGCCCAATGCAGGTAATGAGTGGAGAATGAGAACCTGCGTGATTCTGTTTAAAATGCCATTGTGCTCTGCTTTGCAGGCCAGCTTTGTGGCGCTACCGAAAGATGGCGTTGCCATCGACTCATGAAAAGTACGTCAACAAGCGCTAATACGCATCCTTTTGATTCAATTCAAAGCATTTGTAGTAACGTTGCTAATAGAAATGTGGTGGAGTAATACCTAGTATAGGCATATAACCATCATTTACTTCTAGTGATGGGAAAGTTTTTCCCCAATTCTAGATTTTCCCCACTGTTACTTGGTTACTTGGTTACGTAAGATTCACAAACCCTGCCGATAACTATTACTGTAATGGATAACAACCTTCACCAATGTTGCTCGCCACTTAATTGCCAAGTGGCGAGTGAAATTCAGCAGTTAGCGACTTGATTTTTAGCGCTACTCGCCAAAATGACGATTGACTAACATACCCAGATGCTCAAATTGTCATATCTCGGGAACCGTACTAGCTAGAAACAAGCAGTTTGTGGCGTTGCATGCAGAATTATAAGGGCTATCCTCCCAAGCACGCACCACTGCTACTAGCCTCTTTACCTGACTGGAGTGTCAGATTATTGCAAACAATATTTAAACATTAAGTAGCAGCACAACCGCTAAAATTGCGTCTACATGGCGAGAAGGTAATTGACAATGGCGAGTGAATTTTAATGTCTACTGGCCGAATGGCGAGTTCCACGTAATTCACATTAGTAAAGGTACTGTTGATGGATAAGTCTCGACTAGCTCTATTATTTCTAGAATATAAAAATACCCATAGCGCTTGAAACGAAGGTAACCAACCCGTAAAACACAAAATAAAAGTGGGCAATACTGTAAAGGCAATAACAATCTTGGCAGGAGTAGAATAGGATTTCTAACTAATCTACGGAACAGCTATTTTTTATTGGTTGAGAATGGAACTAACAAAATAAATACGGTAATTTAATCTTTTACCTGGGCCATTTTCATTTTTTTTTCTAGTCTACAAACCCTAGAAACAATGCTAGCAGTATTTTTTTACTATAGATTCTTTTCGTTCAGTTAGAAGCATACATTTTACAAAAACTTAAAACTTTACAAATTTCATAAAGCGAAATCAAACTAAAAGCAGATTCATTTATTTCCATGTTCATCCAACTCTTGGTGAAAGTAAATAAAAAAGACGAGTTGAAAGTGTTTACGTATACTGGACTAGCCTACTACACAGAAATAAGGAAGGGAAAAAAATTTACAGCTGGTGACCTGAACCCCTGGGCTAGTCAAAACTTGCAACTAGGTCAACTAACCTGGGCAGCTGCCACAGATATAACGCATGTACCAGCACCAGTTTCCAATTAATACATCTGGCTATGCTGTTTGATCACGATTTATGAAAACTTATAAACCGTAAATCCAACAGGTGAATGGTACAAATGTTTAGCTACAAAACGTGCATACTGCATCAGACCATCAGGAATTTATACATGTAGTGTGAATGCAATAATTTTTTAGTTATTTAACAGAGCCGAACTAGAGTAGGCCTAGTGCCAATAATTAACACTTTGTTGCAAGAACATCTCAGACGACGGTGATTAAAAATTTCCCGGCACTAGTCTAAACAAGGCCATTAAAAGTATTGTCATCTTCAGCATTGCAGTGTCAGTAAACTCTTGTCAACCTGAGATATTGGTAAGATTGCAGAATAGGCCTATGGCACAACTACTCAACCATTTCTTAGTTAGGATTGAGCAAATGCTTGAAAAAACTAGATCAGCAAACAAGATTGTGAATTATCAAGGCTGCAGTGATATCATGATATCGGACAGGATCAGTAGCCTATGGACTAGTAGTATCAGTAAAACCTCATTTTTTAAATAATTTTTCCAAAAATGGACCAATTCTGACTTTTCCAAATAGCAATGACTTTGTCTGTCCATCCGTCACCTTTTTCAACTCCAGAACAGTACCAGACAAGGACAAACATTTTTCACCATTATGTTCAATGTCCAGAAATTAGTTAAAAGGAATAAAAAAAAAACCAGAAGCAGAAGTAGCCGACAAGTGAGCCCATTATCGATGGAACGGTACCAGATAGAGACAACCCATTAGATTCAGCGTCCAAAAATTAGTTAAAATGAATACAAAAAAAACAGAAGTATGAATTGGAAGTGGCCCGAAAGTGGGGGAAGTCTACAGAAGACCACATGCGACTACAGATGACCGCATGCGACTACGTAGTCGCTGCCCCCACTTGTTTAAGTGCTTTCAAGTGGTGCGAATTGCATTTCCACTGCTCAAGTTTTCTCTGGAAATAAATCCCAAATACAAACCAGCAAGGTAAAGTAAGTCATTTAAAACTAACAATTTTTCACGGCATTGTCCTTTCAGTCTTAAATCAAGTTGGTAAAGCCAAAGCTTGCTTACGTCTCATCTTTCACAATGTAAAAAAACCAATATCGTTATCGGACTCCCCATAGGCCATCTCGACCTGGAATGGACTGTTAAAAAATTGTGTGCAGTCCTGGGAATTAAAAAAAGCAAAGTACACCTGGCGATAAAAAAATGTTTTTTTTTTTAGTTGCTGCTACCTAAATGAATTTAAAGTGCAACCCACGCTACTTGTTATTTTATTTATTTTTAGCTTAAACATTGGCTATTGTACTAAGAAGATAATTTAAGATCTATAATTACTGTTAGTGACTCGGGCAACCCAAAAGTCTAATAAACCGTCTGCCATTCTAAGAAATCTACCATACTTACCGACGAACCACAAAAATGGTACAGGAAACATGCAATGGTGGTACTTTGAATGACCTTGAAATGGCCCTTTAATGTCAATGGCGTTAACTTTTGAACTACACATCCTAGAATAGTAGCATAAATTGGAAAGTTGTAGAAAAGAATTCAAGTCTGAACCGTAGGAAAATTTACAGAATCAAAATTAAAGGCAAAACTGCACTGCAGTATGGCACACTGCAGAGTGGTCAGTCACCCACTGCTAATGATCACCTGTACCGTAAATCATGGATTAAACGCCCATGGGCTTAGGTAGTTAATTTGGCAAAAATAGGTGGGTGGGCTTTAAATCGAGCATTATCAATTTTCTAACCTTTCTGGACATCTATTACAGAAAATTTGAAGCTTTTGAACGATCTCTAAACGACCAATTTTTACATCCTTTTAATTGCTGTGAAGAAGGGAGGAGGCTTAGGTGAGAGATGCCTAGGCGTTGTGCAGGTGCTAGGAGCTAAAGGAAGAGTCCACTATTACTACAGGGAGGGAGAAGGGGCCAGTAAACATAGCAAGCAGTACTATCTTTATTCACATCATATAACTTACAGGCAATTTTTCGTAGAAAAACGACAATTTGAGGGGTGGGCTTTAACTCCACTATTTCATGATTTTGGGGGAGGGTTTAGCTTCAACTGGGCTTTTAATACACGATTTACGGTAAATCCTACGATTGTGCTCAGAATTCAGTTTTTGTGATTTATTTTGAGGAAACTCGATTTCAAAGATATACTACAACAGTTGCATTG
>JAHWFP010189405.1:133387-145087 GCA_023313725.1 Lithobius niger | reverse complement strand
TCCAAACTTGACGTCGCGCGTGCACAGTGATGCTGCGTCAGCCATTCAGCACCTTCCTAAACTACAACACAGCTCAACTAGCTCAACAGAGTATTTGATACGTCATACCTTCACCTCGACCAGACCTGGCTAATGGAGGTGACCAGTATTGGCTAATAGATGTGACCAGGCAATAGCAATTTCAAATTGCGAACCATCTCAGGAAGGTGGTTTTCTGGGGTGGAGGTTTGAGCATGCGCAAGGTAACAGTTTTGCCAGAAACAGATTCATCGCTGACGATGGTGACCTCAATCAAGCCGCATCAACACAGCTATTAGCAGGGAATGAGCCAAACTGTCACCTCCAGTGGTGCGTTTAGTTCGCTCTGTTTGGTCGTTTAGGAAGGTACCGAATAACTGACGCACTGATAGGCGAGTTGGCGACTATACATCAGGCACAAACAGGCTCAACCCATACACTTGCGGAACTCACAGTTGGTTATAAATGCAATAAGGAGGAAAGATTTTGGCCCCGTGATAATGAAATTTGATACAGTTCATAGGTTCTGTGAAGGTTGTTTCCTTGGTTGCAACTACCCTAGTATGCTGCACAGCTTCCTGGTACCGAACACACAATAGAAATAAAGTTAAAGTTAAAATGTCCTGGTTCAATATCAGCCTAGAGCCATACACTTTACGGGAGGAGCATATTCCAATGGAAAGCAACACTCAGCAAACGTCATATTGCGAGGGCACGAGTTTGGAGGAAGAAACGCGTTTTGTTACCACGGTGGCTTATTGGGACAAACACCAACTTTTTTCCTACATACACAAAGACGGAACTTCATGAACGGAACTTCATGAACGGAACTTCTGTGTTCCAACACGGATAAGACATACTAAACATAGGACGGTATATGGTCAACTGTGCCAGTGGCCATCTTGTTCCAGTTTCGTAAAAGTTTTGTGTTTGGAAAAAAAAGTTGTTGTGTCCCAATATGCTACCATACATTGCGATCCTGCAGCTTAAAATGGCCTGCAAACAACAATAATAAGGAAAGCGAAGGAGAGCGAATTTCGTGAAGGTGCATTGTGTTAGCTAACATTTGCCATCTGCGGTTTGTAAAAATCCCACGAATTGTTTTGGCAGTTTGCTAACAGAGGTCTCCCACAGAGCAGCTGCCTTAGCCCTGCCCTCTTTGCTGTAGCCATCAATGCTGCGCTTGTGGAACTTGGCACCTCTCTCAATGTCGTTGCCTACGCGGATGATGTGGCTGTGTGGCTGGCTGGTATGGATCTGTCCGCTCTCCTGGCCACTCTGGAGGGAGCTATTGACTGCAGCTCCCGAATTCTTGCTTTTAGGGGGCTCGCTCTATCCACAGCTAAGATGTAGTTCATTTTCTTCTGCTGCAGACAGGCCGTTGCGGGCTCCATCGTGGTGGTTGGCTTGGTTGACCCAGCCCAAGATGAGGTACCTTGGATTCTGGCTTGATCCATGCCTTGACTGGACTCATGATAACGCTGCTGCCAGGGAAAATGCATACAGGCGGACCAGTGTGCTTCCTACGATCATGAACAACAAGACCACAGCTCAACCCACTATTGTTGCCGCCTTTTATAGGGTGCACAAGCGGGCCTGTGTAGATTTTCACGCTCCTATTCTTATTGGTTCCACCCTGGCGATTAGGAGTGTGCAAGTTGCCCTGAATGACTGCCTGCGAACTGTTTCGGACTGTTGTTACCTGTTCTGTTCTCCTGGTAGGGGTGGGTGAGGTCCCACTTGACATCAGGGCCAGGGAACTCCTTGTCAGAATCTGCCATCGGGCCATTGGTAGCGACATGGGGGACCTCCTGGCCTGTGTCATTGAAGACGATGCCTCTTCCGCACAGTGCCTGTGATATTCGTGGCACACCAGGTTTGGGTTCATCCCCCTTCTTGATGCAGGCTTGTAGGCTTCCCTAGGCTAGCCCTAGTCCATCCACCATGTCTGTGGGGTTGCAAGTGGGGCAATCCTGGGTGCTGGCGAGGCACCAAGGGCCCTTGACACCTCTTTCCAAGTTTATTGTAATGCCTGCAGAATTGTAAGCAGAATTGTAAGCTGCAGAATTGGCGTTTGTGTTCCCAGCCTTCATTTAGAATACAGTTTCTTCTTAGTAGCTCTGCCCTTGGCCTTCGTCGGGAAATTCGCTTCCATTTCTCTGGCTTTGGATATTGGTGTGGATTTATGTGTCTCCAGGTTCTGCATCCGGACTGATTCTCTTGCTGAAATTGGTTTTTTGAAACGCATACTTAGTGTTATGTTTGTGGCGGTGTACGAGATTGGGTGAAAGATCTACGCTGCTAGGATGTCTAACTCTCTGATGTTGTTGCATGGGTTCCAGGGCATTACGAGATCTTCGGCAACGAGACGGTGGGCAGCCTTGGTAAGAGAAGAGGCATGTTGTAACCATTCTTGTGAGCCCAGAGGACATGCGCCCTGTGGTCTCTAGGGTCTTCAGTGTGTTGTGGGCTGGCAGTTGTGCTAGCAGGCCTACTGGCCATGCTCTGTTTAGGTAGCCTGTCACGCAGGGACTTCGGCCTGATCGCTAGGCTGCAGACTGGTTACGTCCAATTCTGTGTGCACGTGTTTTGGCTAAGGTGGTCGTGTACTCTGACCTGTTGTTGTGGTAGGAGTCCTCTGTGGGCAGATCGGCGTCGCTTCATTCTCCGTGGTGCACATGATCGTCTGCGCCAGGTCTTAGGTGGTCCCCCACATTCTCTAACACATCAACATTGTTTGTATAGGATCCTTAGGTTCTGTAGGACCACTGGTTAGTTTACCCAGACTGGCGCTTCGTCCTGATAGCCGTTCCTCTACCCAACAGCCCCACTACTCTGTGTTGGTAAGGGGTGGTATACAAGGATGCATGCTGGAGAGTCTGGCTTTATGGTTATGTAGAACTTGAAGGGTCACCTGGGCTCCGGTTGGACAGGCTGGTGTACTCATGGGGCCCCAAGTTGGCACTTCTTCTTTGGTTCACTGGGTGGCGCTTTCTGTATTGTGACTTGTGTGGTGTTATGTACTGGGTGCAGTTTACTTAGAGTAGGTTAGTTTTAAGTGGGGTTGAAGTATGGAGTGTACAGCTTCGAGGCCATTTAGACTCTACTAAAACTTCCAACATCAAACAAACAGCGCATTGTTTATTGACCAGCATCTCTGAACTCCAATGTGGGTCAGCTTCTGGACCAGAGCTACTTATAGCTTTATTTTCACGGACATCCCGGATCACAAGCATCACTATGGATCTCAGTCGAAAATGATAGAAAATGGTAGTAATTTTTTCCCCAAATTGCGTGCCTCGCTCGCTGCGGCTAAATATGAAACATCAGAAACCATACCCAAAAACCTGTCCCGCCAAAACTTCTCCGGCCAAAAATGTGACTTGGTAGATGACTGGGATCTCCAGTGATGCATCAGATCTGGATGTCTGTGTACAAAAAAAACTATTTGCGGGCCGGCTTAAGTCATGATTTCCAGTGTCATGTTGTCTGTGGTTCTGCTGTCCTTATAAAGCAGTGAGCACTATTTGCACTAGTAACCCTTCTGGGTACGCCAGTAGTAACGATACATAGCGACCATTGAGACTGTAATAGTTACTAACCCCTGATATCAGTACGAGACTAATATTCAGTTGTAGCTTGGTTGTAGGTATTAATTGGGTATTATTAATAGATATTAATTAGCTGCAGAGCTAATTATTGGTAGGCTACAGCAATGAGTCATGGTAATGGTGCATAATTAGTGGATAAGTACATTGGCTAGAAGCAGGGTGCACTTTATCTGAAAATCAGCCACTACAGCTCGCCTCCACTGAACGAAAGCATCAGTCACATTGATAACTTTTTACTCCATGTACAAAATTAAATATTTACACTATTTACAATAATAAATGTAACTTCAAATTTCCATCCAATTCAAAGAGTTATATCCCTAATGTTACTTATCTAAATTAATAATTCCTAAGTCTCCCCCCCCCCCCCTCCCCCAAGTAATATTAATGTATTTTACTTGTACGTTTGTTACAAAATATCGACACTGTTAGTTGTCAGATATGTATATGCTTTTCAATATGACTGCTCGTTTGTTGACATACCTAGTATAAGTAAAAGTATATAAGTAAAAAAAATATTTTGCCCCACCCGTGACAGGTACTATGGCAAAAATCCACAACGAAAAAAAAAGAAAAAAATGTACAAGTAATACAAGACCAAATTAATTAAGTTAGACTTGAGTTGGGGCATTCCAGTACATCACAGGAAGCCCTCAGACCTGCAGGAAATTGTTTAGCCGATTGGAGAACCACTAAATCATCAGGCAAACAGTTCCAAGCACGAATGGTAGCCGGGAAGAATGAGTTCTGGAAGTAACTTCTCTTCCACTGGAACAGCTTCATATTACGGGGGTGATCTTTGAATCCAAGGTGGTCAGGTTTGTCAACGTAGTCAGCCAGATTCAAGATTGTGTCCCTTTTTTCTAAAGTTATACAGCATTGTAAGACACCGTTCAACTCGTTGCCGATCCAGTGTCAGGCCGGGTTTACACAAGGACTCGCCTTTGCATTCTCGCAGCTAGAATTTAATCACAGTGGCAAAGTTGTCGTTGCCATGGTAACAAAGATATCTGGATTAGCTAATTCCGACGTCGTTTGAGTAAATGCTTTAAGTCTTATAATCCGTGACAATAAGATAAAGATTTCCTCCTGACGAAATTTTCACAGCCGCTTCCGAACTCGGATTATTCAGTGTTATCATTGCGAGTCGACATAGCTAAAACCGCCGCCATGTTGGAATTTCAGATGATTTCTAGCTTCTAGCTGCGAGAATGCAAACGCGAGCCGTTGCTCGCCCTCATCCAGTCTAGCGCACTCAGTAAGTTTGTAACACAGGTTGTCCGTCTCCAAGCCTTGCAAACCATCCTTGCGCCCCTCCTTTGAACATCTTCCAAGATTTTAGGGCGGGTTTACGCAACGACTCGCCTTTGCATTCTCGCAGGTAGAACTCAATCGCGATGGCAAAGGTGACATTGCCATGGTAACAACGCTAAATGGATTAGCTAAATCCGATATCGTTTGAGTAAATACTTGCAGTCTTATAATCCGTGCCAATAATATAAAGAATTCTTCATGACGAAACAATTTTCCCAAATGCTTCTGAACTCACGTTATTTACTGTTTTCGTTGCGAGGCGGCAGACATAAAATCGCCGCCATGTTGGAATTTGAGGTGATTTCGAGCTTTTAGCTGCGAGAATGCAAAAGCGAGTGGTTAGAGTGCCCTTAGAGTTACTAATGTTACATGGTGCGCAGCTCCCTATATTTTCCTATATTTTCTAGAGGTTCCTATGTTTTCCTATATTTGGTGAAAAAAATCCTATATTTCCTATTTTCCTGGGTTTTTTGGGAGAAGCCGTAAGACGTCCGCTACACGATTGTGTCTCCGCAGTGTTTGTTGCATCCCAACTGGATGCTGGAAAAGCCCTTCTGAAAGAAGCCAACGAAAAACTCAAAGTAGCCGTGAAAAGGAAATCCGTCAAAGCCATTACTGTTGCGCAAATTATGATGGAAGCAGCTCAGAAGCAACTGGATGATGCAAGTGAAAAAATTGACAAGACTAGGGAAAAACAGAAATTTATTCAGAAAAAAAGAACCAAGCTGATTGATGGCTATTTTACAAATACTGCAGAGAAACAAAAAAACTAAATAGGCCTAAACGTATCAGCCTGCAGATGAGAAAAAAATGTCGGTGAGTAATGGATATACTTATCTGAGTGAATGTGAAATTAACCCATAACCGCCTGAAAGAACTTTCAGACCCTTTTTTTTTAAGAGTCCATATGGTCGGTTCTTGGACTAGAACTGGCATTCTCTTGGTTTGGAGCTGACGACGCTGACCACTGGGCTGTGACTGCCCGCTTTGCTCGGGGTCCCCCTCACAAAGCTCGCGCTGGGACTTACTTTTTCGCTGTTATACGTTGAAGGCGTACGTTCGTATCTAGGCGGTTGTGGGTTAGCAGCCTGACCAAATGCAAGCACAATGTACTCCATTTTCAAAATACATTCTGCCATCACTTGACGTCAAATAAAATAGGCTTTAACTTGAACTCAATTTTCTTTCACTTCTTGCCTATAAAATCCCTATATTTTGCGTGTAACCCCCCCCCCCCCCCCCCCCCCAGTAGCTACGCCCCTGAAAATAGGGGGGGCGGCCCCGGGGGGGGGGGGGGGGGGGGGGGGGCTCGAGCCTCTGCCATCATGGCAAAGTGCCCCTTTTCGGTGGAGCTGTGGTGTAAAAGAGCCTAAAAAAGGCAAAAAAGGCAAATAGCGGCTAAGAAAGAGGTGCTAAGAGGAGCAGAAAATGAGTAAAAAGAGGTTAAAACACCCCCCCCCCCAAAAAAAAATGTCCCAGAAAAATGTTTGTCCATTGCTTTCGGGGGCCTGTGCACGACTCTGCGAAATAACATATCAGCGACGTCGACACACGATTAAGCAATCTATCCGACAATCGATCTGCTCTTGGTTAATAAAAAACTATTTGCGAACTGCTAAAACTCGGTAACAAATCACGGAGTTTCCCACTTTCGTCACGTCAGGAAGGGCGTGAACCCGCTACACTTACAGCTAAAGTATAGAGTGCAACTCGCTATTATGCAATCAATGGTTTTACAAAACGCCACCGTCAGAGTTGTAAAATTAACAGTAAATAGATTATCCGCAATTCAAACAAACGACATTGTAACAAAAATCTTTTGACGTTATTTACGTAAAATTCACTCTATACAGTGCCGCCCAGAGGTCTGATTGGGCCTATGGCTCCAAATTTTCTGTGCCCCCCTCCCCCTCCTCAAAAATTTTTGTGGGATTAGTACGCTTATGGCCCTTCGACAAGGATTTTATTTTTATTACTTTCTTGCATTTTGTGGCCTTTTCCAACCCGTTAGACCATGGGGTACGGCCCTGTCATTAGGGCCCCTTGCATTACCCTTCGTAAGCCAGGGCCTGT
The DNA here is from genome assembly GCA_023313725.1 of Lithobius niger. NCBI lineage: Eukaryota > Metazoa > Arthropoda > Chilopoda > Lithobiomorpha > Lithobiidae > Lithobius > Lithobius niger. The sequence goes on along the minus strand of JAHWFP010189405.1, from coordinate 138,071 downwards.
GTATGACTGAACACACTGAACGCCCTTTTTGACGTTTTCTATTTTTTAACCTGGGCCTCCTTGAAGCACGGACCTAGGGACAGAAGCCACACTTGCTTCCCCTTCTTGTCAGCCTTGACTGTATATATATTTACTGTAAAAAAAAGGGCATAGACGAACCATTCAATTAAAAAACAACAAAAAAAACGTAGCAATGCACGAAGTTTTATAGTTGTGTTGGATGTCTGATGAGTGGAAACTTGGCTCGTTTTGGATATCACAGACGTTTCAATGGTTGAAACTTGTCGGCTTTTTGGCTTACAATTTATTGTTTTTGGTTTAGAAATCCATTACGTTGAATAAGCATGCAACAAAGTTCTTAAATAGGCGAATTCTTAAAATTGTACCCGGAAATAGGGCATGAAAAAATGGCCGTAGAAAGGCCTCTATTTGACGCAAAGTATTTGTATGAACCTTATTATAATTTCAGTTAATTCTAATTACTAGCTGTACCCCCGCATAGCCAGTTCACGCATAGCCAGTTCCCGCATACCTGAACGAAATACTGTAGTGGGCAGTACGGAATGAAAAGGGTGCCGACTGCCCCCTGCTTCCTCCTCCGAACTACCCTGCGTAACCCCTTTCCCGTCCCGCACCGCCTCCCCGTCCCCGACCCAGATTCCCCTATTGAGTGGTCTAAATATCCCCATCCCTGCTCCCCCTCCATTTTAACCCGTGCTGATTTGTTTTGTTATGGAAGAAAATGTCTTTTTTCAATGGAGAACGCTCAATTGCCCGTTTTTCAGCGCAATAAATCCAACAACGATCGTGCATGCAGTGATTGTTACTGAACCAACTTTGAAACTCTTTACGTCGGCTCTAAGAGGTAGCACTATTAAAGCAATATTTCGATTGTTACGGATTGTTACAGGCCACACCCATTTGTTTGACATTGTCGGTCGCTCGCCCTCTTTCATTATAGTGCATAATGATGAATTTGCTTGCCCAACCTAAGCGTATTACATATATAGATAGATATCCGTTTAAGGAATACAGGATATACGTTTATGGATATACAGGAGTACAAGGTTGGTTATTATTATAATTATTATCTCTTTATAACGCATACTGGAAAGATTACAAATACCGAATTGGAAGCACGAAAAATACACCTACATGCCCATTCTTTAAAAAAAAAACTGTATGCTGAATATTATTTATTTCCTATTTTCATTCTGATCAGCGGTTTGGAACTTATACACACACACACACACAAAACATTTGACAGCCAGTTTCAAGATGGCAGGACGGATTACAACGGAGTTTTTAGGCAGAGGTCATTATCTATCTCAGGGAAAGGGGGGGGGGGGAGACGGAGGAAATTAAAGGTCAATTTTTTGGCCCGACCAGTCACGAAAAAAGCAGTGACCAAACTGGAAGAAAAAGTCATTTTTGAACCTCAAAAATGACACTTTTAACAGTCACTCTGTCTAAAAACGCCGTTGCTTCTGTCCCCTTCCCCCATCCTGTACGTTTTCATAAGATTTTAACATTATTTCTATCCGGTGACTATTTCTTTTAAAATACTTTTTGCACTGTTGGGTATTTTTCAGGTTGCACATGTTGATTTTGTGAAGGGGGTGAACATGCCGAATCGAACTGCCTTTGTAGTGCCAATATTGTTCACGGTCTTTTTTTCGGTGGACTCACCTCTTTTTGAATTCAATACTTACCATTCAACTCGTGGTCATTCGCTCAAGCCACGACTCCAGATTTTTTGCGATGAGGGTGATAGCACCTTGGAACGCTCTTCTTGATATTGCCATTGGTGAGGTCTCAGCGGGAGCCTTTAAATTAGTCCTTGACAAAGTCCCTCCTATACAGTTCTTAAAACGACAATATTAATTTTAAATTGTGTTGGAACCGTGTTAGTTGGCTCATTGCCCTTCCGTAGTCCATGAATATGCATCCCATGCACCAAAAGTTATTCATTCTACCATCAAAAATCATGAATTTGGGTCCAAACGTTTTTAAGAATATGCTTTAAGTCATGGCTCGTTTTCCACAAAACTGGGAACCTGTTGATGTTAGCCCAGAGGAATTCATTTGCACTTCACCTGAAGGGGCATAAGAAAAGCTTACTTTTTTACGATAGGGGAGAGGGGAGTCAGATGATTTTTGGACCTTCGGTGGGAGGTTGTTATTATTGTTCAGGGTCTAGGCAGAACGGAGGCATCGAAAATTTGGAGGTCACTATTCAATTCCTCACAGGCTTAAATAATGTTACCTGAAAATATTATATGGAACGGTTGACCGCAACTTCATATCTGCATTTTTAAGAGAGAACATTTTTTTTTTCGTTTATCATTTCCAGTCCGGTTCGTAAAGAGTGGCAGAAGGCTCAAAACCACTTCAATCGGCTGGATTTTGAAGGAAACCTAGTTAATACATGACACATTATCAGAAAGTATCTGTAGACTGTAAATTTTACTTTTACAACGAGTCCAAAAAAATTAAAACTGGATGGCAACTTCCAGAGATACAGCAATTTATGTGGATAGGGCCCACGAAAGAGAGATCCATCAGCCTCGTCCAGAATCACCCCCCCCCCCTCCGACCTGACTTCATTTCAAGCCGTCCACCAATCCATTTCGTAATACATGGACCTTAATGAGAAAAATGACGTATGGCACACTATTTTAACATCAAGGAGCCCACTGGACCCCTATTTTTTTAAACATGGTCCGGTGTATACTGTTTCACCGAATCCCGTTCTGCCGAATTTCAATCAGTGTTTTAATTTTCAGAGAAAGGAGAATTTCCGTTTCATTGAATCCCATTTCGCCGATTTTTTCCCCCAAATTGTGTGCCTCGCTCGCTGCGGCTAAACATATAACATCAGAAACCGCAACTAATCGCAATTTCCTTTCAAGTATATAGGAATGCTTCTTTAATATCTCTAACGTTACAATTTTGAGGAATATCGTAAATCCTCTGTTTGTGGCGAGTCCTCAATTGTAGCTGATCTCTAATTGTTGCCAGGTGTTTTCCCAATCATGAATTAATGGTAGCTGTCTCTAGCCAGTGAAAAATAATTCTGTAAAAGAGTCTGTCCGTCACATAAACAGATACCGCATCCAAATTACAGCGTACTGGTAAAAGCACTCATGTGATGTTATTTACTGTTTTTAATGCCAGACACATGTTCGTTTTGATACGGTAAATTGCCTTTCTAATTTTTTTGTAGCCGGTATCCAGTTGTTGCCGGTCTCTAATTGTAGCCGGATGAAAATGGCCTAAATTTTAAGCCCTGGCTACAAATACAGGATTTACGGTATTTTGATTCGGCAAAACGTGATTCGGCGAAACGGGAATTCCCATTTCGGCGAATTTTAAGTATATAGGGCTTAATTTTCGATGACAAGTGATTCGGCGAAACGGGTCGCCACCTATAAGGTCCTACTCTATCGGGTTAATCTTGGTTGCCTTTCCTTGTTTAATGATATCACTACTTTCATGGCCGTCCCTTTTGGAAGGCTGACGCCTTCTCTTGTACCTTTTTACTTTTGGGTGGATTATTGTGATGTCCTAGGCGGGGACACACCTTAGCCCAGCGTGGGCACCAATGGTAATAAACAACACGGACTACCAGAGTGCAGGCTACAGCTGATAAGACAGCGAACTTCCTGTTTACTTCTCTTTAAATACAATTATAACAGGAAGTCATGTGATGCAACTTAATACAATATATAATTATGGAATAGCCTATTTAGTGGTTAAAGGGTTATCTTGGTAGGGTTAACATATTGACATGAAATTGATGGCTGCCATTGTGGAGCACATAAGTGACGACTCCACAATTATTATTACGTAAAACGGCACCTAAAAGCGTGCAATTTATGGCTTTCAATTAGTTAAGCTACGCTAATATTTAGGGACCGGTCATTATGCATGTCTGTGGAGGAGGGAGGGGGTGTTGGAAATGGAAATATAGCTATACGACATTTTTGATGACCTCCCCCTCTTCAAAACCATGAGGAAAAAATCCTGACCTGTCTCCCCCCTAACTCAAGGTCCAGAAATAATATGACCGTACCCCCCCCCCCCAAAAAAAAAACCCGTTTTTCGTATGCGTATATCGATACTGTCTGCAAATGATTTCCTGTTGCCAAATTAAGTTAGTAGCACTTAGCACCAACAAATTACCAGCTTACCACTAGTTGTAAGGAAAATGTGCCTCGTTTTTAACGGAAGGACAAGGTTGAGTTAAAAAGGTTCTATAAAACAACAAGAGCTTTCTTAGCGCCGGTGCACATGTGTGTTTTGTGGTGACGCAACCAATCAATGCACACACGTGCGTTTTATTAACGCGCGTTGACGCTGCGGTGCCGCTTCGGTGACGTATGTGCGCGTTCGGTTCCCTAACCTTGTGTACAAAAAAATTATAGTTTGAAACCAGTGAGACGATATTGCTTTTTTCGCCTACCTCGTGAACAAAAAATATATTTTAAAACCAATGCGACGAATTTTGGTAGATTGATGTATACTAATTTAACACGTACCAGGGGAAAATGTTATACATCCTTTGCAGATTAACTAAAAAAAATCGAATAAGTTCTTTAATTACTTCCCAATGACTCAAGTCTTCAATAATTTCTGCAGCACCATTTTATATTTCAGGATAGTTCTTTGACCCCCCCCCCCC
>JAHWFP010189405.1:118827-133287 GCA_023313725.1 Lithobius niger | reverse complement strand
CCCCCCCCCCCCAATAAACAATTCCATGTCTATTTCTTCGAAATTGGACGTACTCAAGAGACGCAATTGCGTTTTTTTAATGCTGCGGTACCGCTGCGTTGACGGGGGAATTGCGGTGCAAAACGACCGCACGAGCGGCGGGCGGTAACGCAACGTCGACGCAGGTACGTGTGCAGTACCCAACAGATGGCACGTAAACCAGACCGCAAATGCGGTACCACACGTGTGCACCAGGGCCGGATTAAGGGGGGTGCCTTGGGCACCCGGGCCACAGGCCTCAAGGGGGCCTCACAGTCACGGAAAAATAAAGCAGGTACTATTTTAGGCTGCTTAAAGTTAATTAGGTGGTTCTCAGGAGCGTTTTTTCTTATCGCATGAAACATTTTAGACGACACTGTCTAAAAAAAAATTCCAATTACGAATCAACTCTTTCACCAATCTCTTCCTGGAGCCGATGACCAAATGTGCTTTTTGCTCCAATCACATGATTGCATTGAAACGAATCTATAATGGTCGCGTCCGTTCTTGAGTCCTCCCATGATGCAATGCAAATTATCGAGTGAGCTGTACTGGCAGCAAGGCGCACTGAGAGAGCTGAGAAAAAGTGGCGGCCACTCCTCGTTGTAAACTTCGTCAAGGAAAAGCTATCAACAGTCAAGCCAGGGAGGTAATTCTAATCGTTGCGCGCCGATATCAGCAAGATGTATTCCCCAACAGTACCTTGAAAAGTAAGAAGGATTCATTAAAGCTACGTCAGAATACACTGGAGTAAGTTAGTCTACCGTAAATAGAATGCAAGAACAACAAATTTGGCTTTGGAAGAATCTCCCTGAGCTTGACTGTTGATCAAAACAAAGTGTTTTGTAAAAGCACAAATATGGTTCTTTTTCAAACCCACCAAATAGTGATAAGACGTCCTGTTTTATCTCGTAGTACTGAATAAACGTTCGTTTCCCACTTATTTTTTTCTAAAAAGTAACATATACAAAATGTACGCCCTCCTCCTCAACCAATCCCCACCTAACCACACGTTTTGGGTATAGAGCACCAATAATATATTTTGTACGATTTGAGGGAAAAAAAGAAAAAAAAGCTTCGCCTAAAAAAAAAAAAAAAAAAAAAACCCACTCAAGCTCGTATCTCTATAAAAATTTACAACTCTAGAGGCGCACAAGTAAACAATAAGTTTTCAGAATAAAAACCGTTAATTACAATTTGACCTGAAATTTCAGAGAACAAGAATTATATGAAATGTTCCCTGAAATTGTAGGTCTGTTTCCGATTAGTTTTGTCTGAGACCCAAAACTAAACGACAAGAATGAACAACTCAAGTGGTGGTTGTTCATTTGTGTGCCTGTGAATTTTCATGGAGATACACGAGTTGCCGTCAGGGGCGTCGTACACCCACAAAATTAGGGGGGTGGGGGTTAGGTCAAAATCTTTTCCAACTAGGTAGGGGACTGGAGGAGCGCTGGGGGAAATGCTTTAATGAGTTTGAGACAGCTGGAAGACCCAAATTGACACTTTTTAAAAGGAAAAAAAGGAACCAGGCGGCCCGCCGTCCGCGCACAACCCCCCCCCCCCCACTCCCATTCCCCAATGGCACGACATCCCTGGTTGCAGTGTAATAAGTTTGGAAATACGAGTTGAAAACAACGCAACCTAGTGTTACATACACTAAGAAGATTATCATTCGCGAAATCATTACTTTTTTCAAGTAAAGAGCAGAAACAAGTATTTTTCTTAACCACCTATGCCTCCGGTAGCCTCCAGTAGCAACGTTTATTTCATTTTTTTTTCATTAACACGAAAAACCTTTTTTTAAGCGTAATTCGCGCCTGCTAGGGATAAGAAAAAAAGAAGATTTTTTTCCTTCTGCTGGCATAGCACACGCCTACCAATGAACGGATTTCAGCAGCTGGCCGGTCGGCTTTCCCGCAGAGCAGTCTACAATGCTGGTTACATGCAGGGAGCTCCATTGCTGCTGGCAAAAAAAGTCGATGATAATTTTTCAGAGGACTCAAGAAACGGCGCGCGTATTATAAGGGCTGTTCAGTGGCTTGTCACAAGTAAAAACTTGGATGTAAAGAAAAACTTTTGTCAATGTGCAACATTTGCGTGCTGCACCAGGCATTAAAATATTTATATTACACTCCATAACAAAATGTAAGTAACTGAAGTTTTTTTGTTTGATAAATAAAATAAAAAAACAGGGTTCGTACCAGTGCTTACAAACCTTATAAGTCCTTATTTACCATTTTACCATTTGTAAGGCCTTACAAGTCCTTGAAAAATTGAAAATGCATTACTTAGTCCTTCTTTTAATTTCCCTACCAATTGAGCAAAGCCTCTGCTGGCCATTGTTTGTTTTGTATCATTTCAAATTTATTTTCTTAAAATCAGTTGGATGCTGAGCCCCTAACTTCTTCACACCTGCATTCATAAAGCAGTTGGCAGTTTCATTCAGAAATCTAGGAAACCGTTACGTGGCAGTGTGAAAAGTTAATATTACATATACGTTGTACTCATTTTAATAAGAAGTTTTGTTCAGGTTAGCAAACATTAATTTGGTATTATTGTACGGAAGTTTTGTCCGGCCAAGATTGCCAAAGTGTTCGGCATGGTGTATAAGGTAGTTATTACTTCTGTACCGAATTTGGTGCTGCTTTGTTAGAAGACATAGGTTGTGGACAACCTTGCCACAGTCTGATTTAACGCTCGTCTTTTTTTTTTGTGCGCGAATTGTGTAGTATCTCAGCTCTGTTCCTGGTCTCTCTTAGAAAAGTTTCATAAGAGAGACTTGGACAGAGCTATGAGAGAACTTCTCTCCCGACTGTTTGGGAATTCTTGTGTCGTTAGCTGGGATATAACTTGAAAGTGGAGACAATTTTCAACATAACCCAACCGAAAATAACTATACAAAATAAGAACTATAATTGTGTCCTTTACTAGTTGCTCAATGAGAAACGAAATTTTACACAAGTGGGTAACAGAACTTCTGACCGGTGTCCGGTGTACTTGACTTAAAAGTCCTTACAAGTCCTCGAAAAAGTTCTTACAAGTCCTTGAAATCCATTCAGCCGAAATGGTACGAACCCTGAAAAACATGCACGCATCTGAAAAATCTCGGATAAAATCCACCCGTTAATTTTTTTTAGTCAGTCCAAAGAACCACTTAATTAATATTTAGCAGCCTTAAATAAAAAAATAATAATACTTTATGCTGTTTTTACACAAAAAAATTATTGTTAAAAAAAAATATCGTTTTTCAGCAGGGGGGGGGGGGGGGGGAATAGGGGCGCACTAAAAATTAAGCACCAGGTCTCTACAAGGTTTAATCCGGCCCTGGTGTGCACCGGCGCTTAAACCCATTTTACGTCGAGTTCACACAATACGTTTGATGAAGGCACTGTTTGCTTGGACGCCGACACCTTACATCTGAAAACAAGATACCATAGTACCAGAAAGCAAGGCTTTTCTAGAAAGTTTATTGAAAGGAATTACACTGTGACGCTAAACACTCACATCATGGGAGGAGGGGGTGCTGGAGCCCCCCCCCCCACGTCTCTCCCCAGAAGCTGAGGCGTTCTTATAAATTTTGTAAAATTTATAAATAACTTTTTCCTCCAGTTTGTTCAGTGTATTTTTATGACCCCTCACCTTCGCCAGAATATCAAAATTTATGATCCCCCCCCCCCATCCCGACAGGGGCCAAAAAATCCGTAACACCCCTCCCTAATTTCCTCCCCCTCACCCTGAGATAAATAATAATTAAGTCCCTACGTGGCGTAGGGAAAGCGGCGATAGACGCAGACTGATTTATGGGCCTTCTGGTAGAATTAATGGATGGGTTTTTCTGTCTGTTCACTTGTGCAATGCTCATTTCAGTTTCAATGTTACAGCACGTCGGCGTAATTTTCTACTTTTAAGTTTCGTAATCATTGCCGGTAATCCCGCTCCCTTTAATTCGGAGAGAAATGGAGTTTGATCGCAACAATTGGAAACGATCACTGCAATTAAGCTTGTTGATCGATAGAAAAGTTTACCTCCCATTTGGCATTCGAATATACTGAATGATGTCCTGACAGGAAATTATAACAATAACGGCGGATGTTAGACTTAATTACAGTGACATTCGACTCTTTTAATGCGCTACCTGTTAATGAAACTTTTTGGAATTTTTGTGACACTAACCGGACGTATATTTCCCTGACCTGTTTTGCCCAGCGCGCCAATTACTGCGAATGACGAATTTATAGACTTGAACACGCCATCGAATAGGTATATATACCCGTGCAAATGGCTTCAACTACCTCGATTTTCACTCCTGCAAGGTCCGTCCATTCGCACCTCGTCTATTCTTCACTATCAGGTAAGCTGGCATATTCAATACTTATGATTTATGCTTAAACTACTAGGACGAGATGTTGTTACACTGTCTGATTTGTTGTTGCACTAGCATTTGATTCTGATGGGGGTTTCGAGTTTGACTGCCCACATTTTTCCGTAAAAAAAAATACGTAAGTTTCGTTTGCAACAGATTGTTACTACTAATCGACATTACCCTACACATGGCTTGTCCCTCGCCGTTTTTCACTGCTGCCGGGCAAAGAATGAACACGCTCGCCTTTTTCATTGCTGCCGTGAAAAGAATGAACACGCTCGCCTTTTTTCATTGCTACTATGCCATGAACATCCTCCCCCTTGTTCACTGATGCCGTGAAAAGAATGAACATGGTAGCTAGCCCCATCGCGTTAATTTTTTTGGTGCGTTTGGATTGGCTGTCACAATGACTGCTTTCCCTGTCTACCGACCCTCGCCTATGGTTAGGCGCAAGTGAAATATATATGGTCCCCAACCAGTCTTCAATACTTGCAAAAGTTTTTTAAAGAAAATACAAAAACTGAAATATTTCGGAAAATTTGTAATTTTCTAGATTATTAAAACCATATTTTGTTACGGTATCAAAAGCGAACTTGGCACGTTTCAATTTCAAACGTATAATGTGGCTTATTAAGTAGACTTTTTCGCCACGTCTTATCGTTTTAGTGTTGAACAAATATAGAATTGAAAAATATACGGCCGAATAAAAACATTGACATTAGAAGTGGAAAAGGACGTCAATCTAATATTTACTTTCCTTTTCGTAGAATATGCTATATATTTAGAAGTTTAAATAATCATGATGGGTCGGTGTTCTCGTTATTAACACATAATTTTATGAGAAATTTAAAAGAACCAATTTTTTTCCAGTAATATTTTGTGCAAAATATTTCATAGTACATTATAATAAAATAAAATAAAAACATTTGCATTGTTAAAATTGTTGGGGAAGCTTTTTAATCCAGTAGTACAAATTAAAACACATAACGACACTTCACGCATGCAGAACGCACGCCCAAAACGCAAGCACCGCCACAACAAAAATGACCTTTTCTTCCAGTTCGGTTAGAACTTTTGTGCATGACTAGCCTCCCCTGGAGTGTGTCCAAAAAATTCATGACCCTTCCCCAATTCCCTCCGCCTCCCCACCCCCGTCACGGCCATACATACTGACTGGTTCCTTACGTTATTTCATGCAAAACACAGGGAAGATACTATGGGCAAGCAAATTCATCATTATTATGCACTACAATGAAAGAGGGCGAGCGACCGACAATGTCAAACAAACGGATGTGGCCTGTAACAATCAGTAACAATCGAAATATTGCTTTAATAATATTAGCTCTTTTAGCCGACTCGAAGAGTTTCAAAAAGGGTTTCAAAAGGTTTCAAAGGGTTTAACGAGCGTTAACCACTCCTGGTTATCTGCCCGAAGCCCTGAGGCCCTATGTCTGCAACAGCCAGATTCCCAGGTGGTCCCAGTTTCAAAGTTGGTTGAGTAACAATCACTGAATGCACGACGGTTGTTGGGTTTAGTGCGCTTGGTATCAGAACTGAGAAATTAGCAATTGAGCGTCCCCCATTGAAAAAAGACATTTACTTCCATAACAAAACAAATCCGCAGGGGTTCAAAAGGACGGGAAACGGGGATGGGGATATTCAGACCACACAATAGGGGAAACCCGGTGCGGGGGGGGGGGGGGGGAGGCGCCAGGCGGGGCAGGATGGGACGGGGCCCCCCGGGGGGGGGGAGGGGGATCTGACCATAGAATGACAGAATGTAAGTGGGCAGGCTACAGGGGAGTCCGGAGGAAGAGGAAGGGGGCAGTCGGCACCCTTTTTATTACATACTGCCCACTACAGTATTTCGCTCAGGGATGCGGGAACTGGTTAGACTGGCGTATGTTACGCCGGGGGTACAGCCAGTTACATTGTAAATGTATTGTGTCTTGTCCCCACAATGCAACAGGGAAAGACTTGTTCACGCGTGTTACAGCAGTGTTGCAGCTTTGTTTCCTTAGATATATTTCTTATCTTCCTTCTCACTCGAAGTCAAACCCTATAGCATATTATGACGCAAATTTTATTTATTTATTTATTTTATTGTATTCTTCTTCTTATTATTTTTTCACAGAATGAAAATGTTCATGAGCTGTCTGGTGGCCCTCATGGCACTTGTAGTTGTCTGCAAGGCAGAGGATCAACCAAAAATGAAAAGTTGCAACGAAATCAGACCAGACTGCGACGCTCTCTGCAAAAAAATGGACGAGGCCGATCAAGCAGAATGCGCCAAGACCTGCGAAGTTGACAACGCTGTCTGTAACTGCGTTTCCAACGGTTGCCATGGCGCAGCGGACGAAGCAGCTTTCAGGGACTGCGCCAAGAAATGCGTGGAGGGAAAAGGGTACGACTGCCCAATGAACAAAAAGATTTGCGACAAAATATGCGAAAGTATGCCGGATGATAAAAAATCGGAATGCACCGACTACTGCGCGAAGGCCGAAACCGAGTGCAAGAACGCCCAGCCTGCGTAGGAAGCCATTCCGTAATACGGGGTAGGTTTCATTTTTAGTTTCGTACTGATTTACAAGCAAAAGCACACAAAAAACACAGCTTAAAAAAATCATAGAGTAGCCTATTGTTAAATTTGTCATAATAATTGTCTTCAGCCATTGTTGAAAAACGTGACGTCATACACGTTCTTTTAGGTTTCGTTTTATGTGCCAAATCTGTTAGTGTTACATTAATTTCTGATCAATTCTTCTGAATGGAAAACGGTTGATTACATTTTTTTTTAAATTAATTTCTTTGAGCCTTAAATCAGCCGAAGCAATTTAATGCTCGTATGACTGAACCGGCCCAATTTTGAACATTAGCAGACTCTTTTGAGAAGAAGAAATATCCGGTAAAGGAAGGAGCCAACCCCAGGATTTGAACCGGGAAACCTCCGATCATCGTAGAGCCTAAATATTGTCCAGAATTGGCCAGAATAGTTCCCATGGCCGCTGAAGGAGCATGGTAGCCTCCCACATTACCCTGGCCGGCAGTCCTGGAGGGGCCTTTGCCAAGATCCCCTTTCCAGGGGTTCGACCAGATCCGCAAACATTTTGGCAGCAACCAGGCTAACATCTCTCACTGCTCAGCCACGATGGCCACTAATAACAAGTGATAGGGATCAGGAGCGCGGATAAAAGTCACAAATTTCCCAGGGAAAAAAAAATCACAGAAAAACAATCACAAAATAGTTCCCAATTGTCAATAATTTCTTTGGCTATCCAATATTCTAAAAAAAAAAAAAGATATACATTTAGAAACACGCTAGTGTGTTGCACCAAGTAAGGCAACAATCGTCAGCGTTCAACTCGTTGTAACAGTAGAAAAAAAATTGTGTAAATCACAGAATTTCTTATGCGTTACGTTAGTGTGGTGTTGTGATTTTGACTAGTCTTTTGGATATTGCCTGGTCTTTTGATTGGTAAATTGACTTTCCATTCAGAATATTGGTGTTCTTTGACTGAAGAATTTGATTTAACTGTTTCAGACGGTGGCATTACGTTAACAAGAATCAAGATTGAACTTCAATTTCTCCTGACATGAAGGATTGTTTATTGCGTTGTGGCGTTGTACATATATAACTGCACTTTAATAAATAATTTACAGTACCATGCTTATTGCTTTCATTTAAATGAATGAATATTGAATGAATGAATTAATATTGGTTTATTGAACAAGGCAAACGGTACAAAACTCCGTATATGCCCTCGCCCAACAAGAGCTTATGCTTGCGTGTGGCGTGTTGGCTACCATAATAAAAAGTAACAAAAAAAACACAAGAATTACAAATGTCAACTTATGCAACAAATGCAAAGGTAGGATGTATCGTAGAAAAAAAGAACAATAATAGCAATATAAAATTATTACCACCGTTAGCAAATGCAAAGTTACAATTTTTATTAGCTATTTTTACTACCATTTTTATTACTACTTGTATTACTATTTTAAATTACTATTTGTATTACTATTTTTAATAGCAACTGCAAAGTTACTATTATAAATAAATGCAATTTATTACCATTATTATTAATAAATGCAAAGTTAAGGTGCATCGTAGGAAAACTAATAACAAGAGTGTAAAAACAAAATAAACATGCTACAAAGAACCAAAGAAAATCAAAAAAACTGATAGTGCTGAAATTATTTTTCAGCTTTTAATTTTAAATAAATTTTCCAGGGCCACAGTTTATTTTTACAAGACCTCGGTCACACATCAAGAGCATGCAAAGAGTTCCTTTAGGAACACGGGAGCGTTGGATCTTAAGCCTCTGTCCGACGGAAACAGCGCCCAGCTTGGTGACTTTTTGTACTACAAAAATGCATCCAACCTTTGGTGAATTTTTAAAGCCTAACTTTCTCGCCATCATAGCTGAAAATCTAAGAAATTAAATGAATATAGTGTCTGCGGCCTAACTTGAGTTCTCCGCAGAACGAACACAGATAATCGATTGTACGTTTTCTGTAGCAGAGTGCCTTGTTGATATCCAAGATGGTTACAAAAACAATGGCGGCCATCGAATAAAGCCACCCCCTCCAGGAAGACGTAGCCGCTCACAAAATACTTGCAGAACTCAGGATACGCCGCACGCACTATAGACATAAACCAATGTAAATTAAAAACGGAAAGCGAAAGGCTCAACAAGAGTTAAGTAAATACAGATGCAAACCTATTTACGTTGCCTTTTGGACTTGTATGTCAGACGCCTGCACGTGTTAAATAAAATGCTGTCTATGGACGTTTCTTTTTGGCCGTGTAAGTATGGCTCAGCGGTATAGTTTGTTCCAAATTATGTTTGTAGGCAATTGACTGAATGACGCCACCTTTTCTTCCACTACGAGTGCAAAACAGATGTAAATATCCTACTCGTAGACTTGAACAGTAACTGTGGAGTCTACAAGTGTGACATCCACTTGTTTTTGCACGCATAATGCAAGTAAACGTGGCATTATACAGTCAGTCCTCTGCAAACATAATGTGGAACAAAATTAAGTCCAAAATACAACATAAATAGGTTTGCATCTGTATTTATTAAATCGATGTAAATAATATAAAGGAAAATTAAAAATAAGCCTGCAGCGAAATCTTAAAAAAACTTTTCATGCACTAAGACAAAAACCCACGCGCTTGAGAACCAATTACTTAATTTTCACCGGCTTTATATAGTAGAATAACTTAGTACAGTAAGCTACCTCTTATGAACTCGCAATCACTTGAACAAAACGAAAGTGCATAAAGGTAGCTTACTGCACTACGTTACTCTACTGCGTAAGGCCGCTAAAAGTTAATTAAGTGGTTCTCAAGAGCGCATGCATGGATTTTGTTTTCTTAGCGCATGAAACGATTTTTATGATTTCGCTGCAGGCTTATTTCTAATTTTCCTTTATATTATTTACATTGATTAAATAAATACGGATGCAAACCTATTTACAACACCTATTTCTAACAAAAAATTCCGATATCGCATAGCAACGCTTTCACCAAACACTTTCTGGGTGCCGATGACCATATCAGGCCTTTACTCCATTTACATGCTCTCCTCGAAACGTATCCAAGGACCGTTCAGAGGCCTGTCACAGCTAAAAACTTGGATGTAAATAACTTTTATCAAATGTACAACTTTTGTAGGCTGATCCAGACATTAAAACTTTGTACTCCACAATAAAATGTTGGCTAATGATTTCGTTTTGTTTACTTTTTAAAAAAGTAATAAAAAAAAAAAAACACTACCCGCTCGCGTCACTAATATTTTTTAGTACTATCCTTGAGATCCATTTAATTAATTTTTAGCGGCCTAATTTTCGCTGAGGCTTATTTCCTGTATTTTTTTTTATCTAACAAATTAGTTGATGGTGTGTGGCGATTAATGGTTCGTGCGACGGTTCCTTTATACCAACACCACAGTTATGAGCCTATACAGCTAAGCTAAATAACTGGGGGTCATGCTACGGGTTGGGTGAATTCCAAATTAAAACCAGGCTGGTGGACTACGACAAATAGTCATGGTTCAGTTCTAGTGATGCTTTAATTATAAATTGGAGCGTTAATCAGTTCAGGCTAGCCTGACTAAGAGCGCGTTTGCGCAGCGACTCGCCTTTGCTTTCTCGCAGCTAGAACTCAATCGCGATGGCAAAGGTGACATTGCCATGGTAACAACGCTAAATGGATTAGCTAAATCCGACATCGCTTGAGTAAATACTTGCGGTCTTATAATCCGTGCCAATAATATAAAGAATTCCTCATGATGAAACAATTTTCCCAAACGCTTCTGAACTCACGTTATTTGCTGTTTTCGTTGCGAGGCGGCAGACATAAAACCGCCGCCACGTTGGAATTTGAGGTGATTTCTAGCTTCTAGCTGCGAGAATGCAAAAGCGAGTAGTTGCTAAACGTGCTCTAAGGGTTCGTTTACGCAACGACAAGTTTCTCGCTTACTAGCATTCACTTGCTTAATACTAAATCTGTTGGCTGCTTCTCGCCTTTGCCGAAGAATGTGGCTTTCAAGTTGTCTATACGTAGTAACCATGGTAACAACGCGAATGCAAATCTCCTCCTCGTGCCACGCGACATGACGTACGAAGCGTGCAACATGACAGCATCGATTTATGACAACTAGAAAACAGTTTTTACTGCTGTACAAGACGACGGACAGATTTCTGAATGCCGGTATTCGGTGAGTTGTCTTCGATTCGACAACCCCGAAATGGACGCCATGTTGAATTTTGAATTCTCGTTGCGAGTAGCTATTTGTTCTACCGTCGTTTGATTACTGCTAGAATCTGTTTTTTCAGCTAGAATAGCAAATGTTGGAAATAGCGTGAAATGGCAACAATGTTGTACCAATGTTTAAAATGACTGTTGCACTTTGTTCTTTATCCGTGTTGTTATTTATAATCCACCCAAAACCAAAACTGGTAGAAAAACCTGCCAAGTTTCAAAAACGGTCGGCCTTTGAAGGTAGTGATATAATTCCACCAGGGGAATGCCGCCAAGGTTAATCCGATAGCAATCTTCAAGTTTTCATTTAACGTCGAAAGTATTATTCGGTGCGATTAACTTGGCTAATAGGATTAACCTTGGCGGCCTTTCCCTGGTGGAATGATATCACTACCTTCAAAGGCCGACGTTTTTGGAAACTTGACGGGTTTTTCTACCAATTTTGGTTTTGGGTGGATATCACAACTTTCATAGGACTGTGAACGTACATAAGGTTACACCGTCTGTTTAAGATGCTTCAATCCCATTTTTGCACACACTGGCTAACAATCGCTGATTTCGTTCGCTTCGCTCACTCAATCAGCGCATCCCCTTCAGTTGTTTTGTTTATCCCTGCACCTTTCCCTTAATTTTCAAAAATTCGTTCACATTTAGTCATGGAGAAACCCCCGAAGGTCGCTGTTACTAAAACAGCAGAACGCGAAGCATTCTATTTTTTGGTTATTAACAAAAAACCCATTAGCTCGTGTATGCTCGTATTGTTGCGTAACCATCATCTAACGTGCATTCGTTTAGTCTTACGCAATCCACGGCAACGTTAATATTTCTTTATTTTGTCCTTCGTTACAGTTCAGTTTTTAGTTCGTCCAGGCTTTTACAATAAATCTAAGGACCAGTCTTGATTGTTCAAGCCATTGTTGCTTAAAATCCTTGGTTGCAACTTGGAAAAGAAACGAAATTTAAATTCGCCGGTGGCAAATTTCAAAACCCTCCCACGCATTTGGCCTGACCCCTACAACCCCCAAACCAACAAAAGGATCATCCTCAGATCATCAGGCATCTGTGTGCAAAAGTTCAGGTACGTAGGCCTTCTCAATTTTGCGCTAGCCATGAGCAAAAGTCTATGGGATTTAACATGGGAAAAATCTTATTAGCTAGCTAGCTAGACAGCAACATAAAAACAACGTTATTGACGCATCTTTTTCTCTACGATTGGTGGACACTCATCCTTTAAATTGTAGTTTTTCTTAATCTCTGACCCTTCCCCTTATATTTTCCACAATTTGAAACATTTCTATCGCATTAGGATTTATCCTCAACATGCCAAAATATGCTTTTAGTTGCTTACAGTTAACAGACACATGTCTGCTAGTGAGCCGCCTTTTTATCATTAACAATCAATTTTTACCAATCGGATGTCTACAATGGGATGATCTACTGTTACTTGGCGGCTACACACTAGCGTGTGTCTAGATACATTTAATTTGTTGACTATTACCGCATTCATTTAACAGAAACGGGAAATTAATCGTAAATAAATAACGGTTGCCTAGCAAATAGCGTTCGGCGAGCGAGAAGGTCTAAGGGCGCGTTTACGTAAAGACTCGCATTTGCATTCTCGTAGCTGAAATTGGAGATGGTAGAGATGGCAAAGGATGTCGTTGCCATGGTACCAACGCTTCCTAGATTATCTAAATCGACATCGTTTGAGCAAATGCATGCAGTTTTATAATTCGTGACAGTAAGATAAAGATTTCCTCCTGACGAAACAATTTTCCCAATCGCATCTAAACTCAATTATTTTATTGACTCGTTGCGTTGCGAGCTGTCAGACCTAAAACCACCGCCATGTTGGAATTTCAGATAATTTATAGCTTCTAGCTGCGAGAATGCAAAGGCGAATCGTTGCGTAAAAATTGGCTTTGGGTCTTTGGAATGCCGTAAATGTAAGGTTTATTCGTGGCCAGATTTCGGGTTATTTGGTTTGAATGGCCAATTTGGCAGTTATGAGTAGCAGTGACAGATTGGCAACAGGGTTGGTCCTATTTGAATTAAATTCACCGATTGAACGTAGGCAGAATCTGGCAACATCTAGCGCTGTCATCCACTATCTAGCACTTACTTGCGCCAAGCGAAGGAATGCACAACGGCATTTCTTTTAACGAAACAAACAAGCCACGACCTCCTTAATTATTGAGTGAAAATCTGGTACGTCCTCGTGCACCTGGGAGCAAACTGTAAATGTTAACAGTATCACCGCCGCTAGATGGCACCGTGGTATATTTCGTTCGCTTTTCAATTGGTGATAGTGTCACTTTAAGTTGGGGGAACTGATGGGGTAAAAGAGAAATATTTCTAATTACTAAAGCCGAAATTATATCTCTTTGGATGTGGGTCGATGGGAGGAACGTGATGGAATGAATTCTGTTTCGATTCATACCTCATTGTTGGGAGAAAAATAAATACGGATGCAAACCTATTTACGTTGCCTTTTGGACTTAAATGTCAGACTGACTGCACGGGAAATTGAACCAATCACGGCCTTTGAAACCAAAGGCATAAGTCCTCCGCTCAGCCATACTGACACGGCCAGACTTAGCGGTAGGACTTAACGCCCTTACGCCTTTGGTTTCAAAAGTCGTGGGTTCAATTCCCTGCGCAGGCAGTCTGACATTTAAGTCCAAAAGGCAACGTAAATGGTGTGCATCCGTATTTATTTAACCCAACTCAAGCCGATTTGACGCTCCATCCTGTTTGATCATTGTTGGAAACACCTGGCAGAATGCCAATCGAGCTAGAGCCATTACCATTAATGTCATACATTAATTATAGGCAATTCGTATGCTATACAGGGTGATTCATAAAGTACTGAGAAATTAGATCTATGATAGGCGTAGAATGGTTGTATAGGCCTATACGAGACATATGAGTGTATATAATTTGATAGGGATGTAAACCGTGCTTTGTAATCCCTGTAGAAATCGATGGCACAGACTGGACACCTACACCATCGTAAACAAAACATGGAGACAAATTATACTGGGAGGGTGGCGGGCAAGAATACATCATGGAACTAAACCAACGGAAAGCAAAGGAATCAAAATTAATAAACGAATAGACATTTACAAAACGCTGGCTTGCATAACATAAGCTTGCTTAAGCTTCGGTGAACGTAAATTCTCCGGCTTGAGGGGTGGGGATGGCAAAAATACACCGGCTATACAGTACATCTTTATTATTATTTCCTCTGTTATATTGCAAGGATGCCCATTTCCCAACCGGCTATGAAGAGTTCTCCTTTTTTTTT
>JAHWFP010189405.1:97478-118817 GCA_023313725.1 Lithobius niger | reverse complement strand
TTTGTTCCATTTTGTTTCCTTGTTCCCTTTTGTTCCCTTTGTCATAAACCCTTTTGTTCTATAAACCTTTTTCATGTCAAAATCTACCAACAGGCCTTTATTATTATTTGTGTGTTTTCTTTAGTACAAATCTGACAATTATAATATATCAAACAAACGTAGGAAATCAAAAATCAAAATGGAACAAATAAATAGAATTAGCTTGGAGAAAATGGACTATAATTCATACAGTTAGAAGCTTTTGTAAAGGTAAGAAACTTACTGGATCATCTTCATCGTCCAGTGGGGAATTGAAACAGACCTCCAGACCCTCGGTATCTACACATGCCGTAGGGTGGCTAGAGAGTTGAATTGTTCACTTACTGTGAAAAGCATGAAATTTGGCATGGATGCACATGAAGGGTAACTGGAAAAAAAATAGCCATGATATTTCGTCTAACTCCTTAACCGTCAACAAATCAAAAGCATAATGTGAAGCAAAAACATTCAGCACAAAATTAGGAATGGTAAAAGTGATATACCGTCTCTTACATAAAAGCAACCATGGAACCCTCGAAATCATATTTAAGGTATATCACCCTTCATTCGCGCGAACGCTCCTTTTATCACTTGGTTGTTATAGTGATTTTCGTGTTCAAAGTGCTCTTGCGGGCCCTCTAATACCTCGAAATGGACATGCGTAGGGTTTTCTGAACGTTGGGGATCGGTTCTTTCCATCAATCGTAACTGAAATGGTTTAACGTAGATAGGGACCGTCCTACGTCTATTTAAAGGTTAAGAGGTAATGGCGTAGCGGTGAAAGTGTTTGTTGATTTTGGAATTCAAAGTGTTCTTACGAGCCCTCTAATAGCCCGAAATGGATATTCTTGGGATTTTCTGAAAGGTGGGGATCTATTCTTTCCATCAATCCTAACCGAAATTGTTTATCGTAGCTAAAAATACAAATGTGAGCATTACAGTGGCATTTTGAAATTGAAACTAGCCGCTACACCAATTACAGCTGCACCTTTAAAGGGGCGTAGGACGGTCCTACCAAAGCTAAGCAATTTCTGATAGGATTGATGGAAAGAATAGATCCCCCACCTTTCAGAATATCCTAACCATGTCTATTTAGGTATATAAGATGGATCGCAAGAGAACTTTGAATTCGAAACTCAACATATGTTTCTGCCACTATGCCATTATCACTTCACCTTTAGATGGGCGTAGGACGGTCCCTATCTAAGCTAAACAATTTCGGTTAGGATTGATGGAAACAATAGATTCCCACCTTTCGGAATATCCTAACCATGTCCATTTAGCGCTATAATAGGGCTCGCTAAGCACTTTGAATTCGAAATCACTATAAGCTTATACCTACCTATACCTACGTTTTCGGAATTTCGGTTTGGATTGATGGAAAGAATAGAGCCCCACGTTTCAGAAAATCCTAAGTGTGTTCATTTAAGTCTACTAGAGGGCTCGCAATAGCAATGTGAACACGAAAATCACTAATGCAACCAAGTGAAAAAAGGTGCTTTCGTGCGAATTGAGGATGATATACTTTAAATACGATTTTGGGGTTCAAGGGTTGCTTATACGTAAAATATGTCTATCAACTTTCCTGTTCGAAATTGTGTGCTGAACGTTTTCGCTTCGCATTATGCTTTTGATTTGTTGACTTTTTTTTTTTTGGGGGGGGGGGGGGGGGCGTTGAAATTGCTATAATAGCTATTTTTTTTCCGGTTACTCTTTATGGGCATCCATATCAAATTTCATAACAAACGGGATGAAAAGCCAAATGGGCTCGAAAAGTGATTAATAAATACAGGTGAAAACCTATTTACGTTGCCTTTTGGACTTAAATGTCCGACTGCCTGAGAGGGAATTGAACCCACGACTTTTTAAACCAAAGGCCGTAGTCGTACCGCTCAGCCATACTTACATTGCCTAAGTCCAAAAGGCAACGTAAATAGGTTTGCATCTGTATTTTATTTTTAAAAAATAATGAAGGCATTAAAATTCAAACCAACATCAGAGCAATAATTAAAGCCAGTTTAGAAGATAAAAATTAGTACAACATAAATTATGAAAACATCTACTTAGCAAAATACGAGGATTCCCATGTGTGCACGAGTAGCATGCCCTGAAGGATTCCCGTGAAGTCATGGGAACATCTTAACCAGACTTGTAGATCTCAAATCTTCAAAAGCGAAATTAAGCTGTTCTAATTGTGATATCATATCTTTGATAATAACGGAGTGTTGCACCTGTTTTTAACCTGTGAAATTACGCCAGAAATTAATCTGTGATAAAGTGCGAAACTAAACATGTGTTATGGAAAAAAAAGGGTCTTTGCTTATACATAAGAGTAGTGTAATACAGCCTACATACGAGGCTTACGGCTTACACAAAAAGGTAAGTTTGGTGAGTTCGAAAGCGTTGCCAGCAAATAAGATTACTGGAAATTGAGAAAATTGGTTTTCATCACTTTGAAAGTGAATATTATGTGCAAACTAAGAGTTGCTCATGGATGAGAAAGAAATTATGGCAAGTCGTTAAATTGTTCATGTCATCCATGTACAAAAATGCTGAAGCAGAACGGAATTTAAAGAAACAATTATTGTCATTTTGAGGTGGTTCCTATACAGCAGTGACACGACGTAGTATTATTGTATATAACTCTATGGTGGAGCCTTAATGGGTTAGCTACAAGGGGCACTGCAGAGAGAAACAGAAGGGCGTCATACTGAAGCCGATGCTGTGAAGAGTGATTTCTTAGACCAAAAACGCGCGATTTTTGTTGTTGAAGAAAACAACGTTATTTTAAGCCTAAGAAATCCTCTCTTCCGTTGTTTTCCCCTCCATTTTTATGTAGTGCACCTTGTAGTTATGCCCTCCAAAACCCATACTGGTGCCAAGCTGGTGCCAAAACGGCGGCAAATGTCACTGCTCTATAGGGAGGTGATTTGCTGTAGGAGAATTTTTTTTCGAACTTTGTGTATGAGGATGCTTGATGTGGCCTCGTATGGTAGTGTTCCCATGTTTCCCAAGAAAATGTCTGGATTGGAACGTGGGGTGTGAAGTGCATGAACCGTAAGGCGAGTGTGACTTGTCTTCTTGTCTTGTTTCCTAACATGTATGGTTCGCTTGTTAGAGTGACTTCCTTTCGAAATTGGTTAGCACTCTCAGTGCATGGCGTGGGAAGGGTTAATGATTTGTCTTAATTTAGGCTGCTGCTGTGCTGTTCATGAAAACGAACTACTGGGATTTCAGCATATAAGCTACTGGTTGTCGTGAAGGTAGGCCACCATGATTTAAGTATGATGGCTGCTGATGTTTGTGCATATTTGTGGAATGGTTACGGCTGTTAGTGACTGAAACCATGCAAATTTATGCTTAGGCCCCAGTTTACTTCTTTCCTCGCCGTCCGTTTACACAAGGACGTGCGAACCAGACTTAATCGATTTATCGATGCCGTTTATGGCTTCTTTGGTTGTCGAATTTACGCCGTTGAATGCTTCCCGTTTGGTTATCTAGCCGTGAGGTCCTCTCCACACACCTCGACGTGTATGGAACTTCTAATCAAGAGGGCACTTTTATCCTGCTCTTATAGCGGTGGATACCAGTGCCATGTTGAACATCTGCTGCGATTTCGCAAGATGGCCGTGCTTGACCATTCTTGCACCTGTCACTAAGTGCGTGTAGTGAAGCCGCCTTACGTGTTGCCAGGCCGTCACAAATTGAATGCTGGGGTTTGTGAAATGAAACTGGCGAGGTTATTCAGTTGTAGAAACTCCAAATTAACTCGGTGCACCGATTCTGGACGTTTGTGCAAAAAAAAAAAGGTTATTGAAGCCTAAAGTTGGACATGAAGAACCTTTGAGTGGATGTGTCCTTGCTATAATTTTAGGAACGGAAGTAGGTTTGAAACAATAAAAATAAACAGACAACACAAACAGCAAATTGGCGTAAGGAGTGTTGGTTTGTCACATTTACGATGAAGTTTTGCTGAATGTGTGAGATGCGCATCATGACTTGAAAACCTTTGTCGTTTTACTGTTGTGAGAGAATAAAAGCACTAAAAGTAGTCAACGTAAATTTAAAAAAAGCCACCACGTGCACATTTATACAGTAAAATGCGACGTTTCGGGATTGTTCATTCCGTTGTCAAGCAAAAAATATTTTATAGCATCATATAAGCTACAAGTTACGAGATACACTTAAATGGTTTCCCATTTTAAACAAAAGCAAGTCGGAACAGTAAAAGTTAAAAAGATAAAAGTGAAGCCCAGTATAAATTTTATGGGTTGACTCACGCTTGCAAACAAAATGATCCAATTTACTTCGTCTCCTTCGGCAAAATATACAACAAGAATTATTTACAACGTGACATCGATCAACTTGAATTTGTCCTACAAGACGACAAAGAGCATCTCTGCCGCTCGTAACTTCCTTTTGCGAGTGTCTCTGGCGGTAAAACGTTCTTTCTATTTATAGCTAGCTTCCCGCCAAAAGCCAAGTTACAAGTTGCAAAGAATGGAACGTCAGTCCACGTGAAAAAGTTGTTGCTTCATACGGTGTTCGAAGGCCGGCAAATGTTTCCAAATGTTCTTTCTTGTCGAACGGGGTAATGACCCATAATTGCTGATAATTAATTAATAACTGTCATTAGTGTTCGAATGGAACGATACGGCCAAACCTTACACCAGTCAGCTTTTGTGCTGACCCGGGCTTCACTTTTTAATCTTTTTAACTTTTTTTAACTTTGCTGCTCTGGCTTGCTTTCCTTTAAAATGAGAAACCATTTGAGTGTATCTTGTGACTTGGAGCTTATGATGCTATAAAATATGTTTTGTTTGACAACGGGATGAACAATCCCGAAA
This sequence comes from Lithobius niger, assembly GCA_023313725.1. Classification (NCBI taxonomy): domain Eukaryota; kingdom Metazoa; phylum Arthropoda; class Chilopoda; order Lithobiomorpha; family Lithobiidae; genus Lithobius; species Lithobius niger. The sequence continues at coordinate 113,952 of JAHWFP010189405.1, read as the reverse complement.
CGTCGCATTTTACTGTAAAAAATGTGCATTTGCTGGCTTTTTTAAACATTGTTGTTTTACTGTAGCAGGCTTATGTAGCTATGTAGCCATGTGATGAGTGTAGAGCGTTGTTGCCTCATTTTCGCTTTTGTTCAGGAGGACAACCTTTTTCGGGGCGTGTGAGTGTTGTGATGGAGCGCGTCACAAATTTGTTGTCTCAATGGGCCTTGTGCCGGAAGTCGCTCTCGTTCTTGCGTGGGGTATAGAGCAGCGTCAAGTGACGTCATATTGGCTACGAGACACCATTTGGAGGTAACAGCTACAAGGTGCACCAGATTAAAATGTAACGGCAAAAACGGTACTTCTAGTCAAGACAGTGCTTTGAGAGCGGTTTTCTTAGGCTTAAAAGAACGTTGTTTTCTCCAACAACAAAAATCGCGCGTTATAGGCGTAAGAAATCCAGTCTAATAGCATTGGCTTCAATAATACGATTTCCCTTTCTCCCTCCAGTGCTCCTTGCTGCTAACCCAGTTACTGGCTCCACCATATACACAATAATCCTACGTTGTGTCACTGCCCTATAGTGAGCGAGAGAAGAGAGCTGAGCGAAAGAGGCTGCACTTAGGACGAACGGACAAAAATGTTGAATAAACAAGGTACAAACGACAACCGTCAGAATCGTTCAATAAGAGGGAGAGGAGAAACTATTATAAATCGACCAGTAGGCCGTTCTTCTATTCCCCCTCCCCTAAGTTGCAGCTGATGGAAAGATCACAGCCAAAACCAGGATCTCTTACAATTCCGTTGTTTTGCTCAGAGCGTGAAGTTCAAATGGAAACTTCTCGTAACATAAAACAAACATTTTTTCTTCACACCATGATGTAGGCCTACCAGTGCTACCACTGTAACTGGAAACGGCTTTTTTTTTGCACTTTTCTCTATCGTTTTTGATTTCTTCAAAGAGTGATCCAGCTTTAACCATAGTTTCCATTTTTCAGGGAAACAAAACTGTTCAGATTGTAAATAAAATCCATTCTAACAGGTGCCTTGCGGACGAAACGTTTAGAATATCGTTCACCAAGAATATAGTGACACCAAGAATTTGTAACTCTAAAAGGTCCCTATTCAAACCTGTTAGATTCGTCCGTATTAGTTTGGTCCGAGTTTTCAGAGGGCGCCACATGTTCCATCTGGTAATTTTTGCTCATTTTTCAGCCCAAATCGAAAGTAAACTAAATTACAACTAAACTAGGCTAAATAATAATTAAATGCAAGCTATAGTTTCGTTTAGTTTAGTTTAATTTTAGGCCTAAAACTGAGTAGAAATTCCCACATAAAACACATGGCGCCCTCTATAAACTAAGACTGAACTAATACGAATGTATCCGAGACGTTGCAGTTTGGGCCTCAGTCACAAATTCTGCTCCCCAACCCTATAAATTCTTGGTGTCACTAGTCTGATTAGCGACACTGCTCGTCTTGATGTCAGCACTGAACGTCTACAGGCGCTCCTCCAGAGACCCATGACATGACAGAACCGCGGCGTGCTGTAACAACCAAACGTATGCAAGTCTTAGTGGTTATCCTGTTCACGTACACATATTTTGAAAATCATTTAGCTAAAATTTGAGTGGCACCACCACAAACTACGTGGGCGCGATAAGTGTGTCCCACCACCCACATCCACATCGATTGCGAGTGTTTACATGAATAACACGAATTAGCGCATCCGACTCCCAAACCACCTCTGTAAAGCGACTCTGTTTTGTATCGTCAAGTGGGCGTAAGCACCACGAACGGGTGGCAAATTTACCAGACCCACGGAGGCAACAGGGACACGACATGCATTCCTTGGAAGCGCTTTCAAGTTGCCATATAAACGCAGCGAGTGTCATACTCATTGTCACTTGGCAGTTGGTTGCGTTTATGGCATAATTTGCACTTTTTTACGTCCTAGGCCAAAGTTCATGACTGCGCACTCCCCCTCCCCATCTGTGCGAATATTAAAATATATTATCATTTTAGAACTACAGCGAGCGCCTGTTATATGAGACTTTTTTTTTGTCAATGACGCACCTGCAGGAGCGTAACAAGGGCATCTGGAAGGGGACGAGGAGCATCATTCACACCAACTAGGGGGTCTCGGGGAGCACGCGAGTTCCCCAGACGGCCCCTGAAGCTGAAGGTATTTTTATGGGGGCACGGACCTGTATCGACACGGAGTTATGTTAACTCCGGAATTTTCTTAGATACTGACCCCTGTGTGGACCCGGAATTACAGTAACTCCGGTTTCTTAATTTACTTTAAAAGTGTTCAATTTGAAATAATCCGGAGTTGTGGTAACAAGGAGTTGTCCAAACTCTTGTCTAATTTGTCATCAATATGGTTGCGTCTTCTGATGTTATATGTATAACCGCAGCGAGCTCGGTAGCTCGAGCGAGGCAAGGATGTTATTTATGGTAATTCCGTGTTACTACATTTCCGGATTGTTTCAGACACTTTTAAGGCAAATTACGAAGCCGGAGTTACTGTAATTCCGGGTCCACACAGGGGTCAGTACTTAAGAAAATTCCGGAGTTAATATAACTCCGTGTCGGTACAATTCTGGCGCCCCATTTTTATGTATTCTAAAGCCTTGCCCGGCGTCAAACAATATACTTTAGACATTTCTTAGGGCTTCAAAAAATGAAGGAATACATTAACAGCAGAAGAAGATGTTTTCTCGTTGTGGTTTGACTGAGACTGTCCAAGTGCACCGCGTACTGTTGCTTAAATACAGGGTGCACCTTTTTTTCTTGTCAATGCGCATGTTACAATTTATTTATTTATTTATTTTTTTTTTGGCAGAATGAAAATGTTCATGAGCTGTTTGGTGGCCCTAGTGGCGCTTGTAGGTGTCTGCAAAGCGGAAGTCCAACCCCCGAAAACGTGTGACGAAGCAAGACCAATGTGCGACGGTATTTGCGAAAAAATGGACGAGGCCGATAAAGAAGACTGCGGCAAGACCTGCGAACAAGACCACGTTGTCTGTAACTGCGTTTCCAGCAACTGCCAGCAAGCAGCGGACGAGGATGCTTACAAGAAATGCACCAGCAAATGCATGGAGGGGAAAGTGTACGATTGCTCAATGCACAAAAAAATATGCGACGGGACATGCGAATATGCGCCAAATGATGATCAAAAAGCACAATGTGCCGCTAACTGCGCGAAATTCGAAATTATTTGCACGAACGCCCAGTCTGCGTAGGAAGCTAGTTCGTAATGAGGTAGGCTTAATTTTAGCTTCGCTTTGATTTAAAAGCGAAAACACCAACAAAAAAGCAGTTAAAAAAATCATGCAGTCTGCTGTTAAATTTGTTATTAATTCTTCAGCCACTGCTGAAAGACGTGAAATCACACGCGTTCTTTTTAGGTTTCGTTTTATGTGCCATATCTGTTAGGTTTACATTAATATCTGATTAATTCGTCTGAACGAAAAATGTCTGATTAAATAACAACAAGCGTTGGATAAGGTATTAAAAAATCACAAGGGAAAAAAGGCACAGGAAAGATGTCACAAATTCACAGGAAAATAATCAAAAGAAAACAGTCACAAAATAGTGACTAATTGGTTCCCAGGTGAACTCCCGTTTCGCCAAATCCCGTTTCGCCAAATCCCATTTCGCTAAAAAAATAAGCAGATTAACAGTTTTGCCCTTAGGGGCCAGTCCCGTTTCGCCAAATCCCGTTTCGCCAAAACGAATTTGACAAAATTTTACGTACACGAAATTTAATACCTTATTTCTATGTAATTGGGCTTTAAAAGGCAAACTTTAACAGAGACAAGCAGTGGTAGAATACGGTAAGTCCAGTTGATTTATTAGCGTTTTGAAAACTGGCAATATAGGCGGAAAAATGTGCGCTTTAAATATAATTGTTTAGAATGTTTGGGCGTCACTACGTCAATGCCAAGGTTCTCTTTTAAGAAGAGTTAATTATACACGTGATGGTTAACCTTTCCAAACGGGAATTCCTGTCTTGCAGAATCCCGTTTCTCAAAATCAAAATATTCTTCAAAAATGTAAGATTGCAAAAGTTAAAGAGGCATGCCTAATTGTTAGTAATTTTTGATTAGTTGTGTTTTCTGATATTATGTGTTTAGCCGCAGTGAGCGCGGTAGCACGAGCGAGGCACGTAGTTTGAAACAAATTATTTTGCAAAATGGGATTCTGCAAAACGGGTGTTTATCTATAAATGTCTGACCATTATCATATTATAAATGTTCGTGTTTAAATGTTTTAAATGTTTCGTGTGGCTAAAATTTCGTGAACGATATTTGGCGAAACCGGATTTGGAGAAGCGGGACTGGCACCTGAGGCAAAAGCTGTTAATCTGCTTTCTTTTTGGCGAAACGGGATTTGGCGAAACGGGACGTAACCTGTTCCCAATTGTGACTAATTTTCCTGGACTTACTTATTCCGGCAGTGAATTTCCGGCAGTTTTGAGTTTCATCTATAGAAGAAAGATTTGTGTAATCACATAATTTGTTATACGTTACGTTGCTGTGATCTGTAAACTTGCCTAGTGCTTCGATTGGTAAATTGATTTCTTATTTAGAATATTGGTGTTGTCTGACTGAAGAATTTGATTTAATTGTTTCAGACGGTGACATTACGTTAACAAGATTCAAGATTGAACTTCAATTTCTCCTGGCGTGAAGAGATATTTTATTATGTTGTGGCGTTGTGTGCATAATAATATATTCTGCACTTTAATAAACATTTGCTTTCATTTGCACTCTAATAAATATTTGGTTTTCATTTCATATTGCTTTCATTTTTTTTTTTAATCGTCAAAGAAGTCTTCGGTCATTACAACATCAGGAGCATATTAAAAGTTCCTTTAGGAACACGGGGAGTGTTGTACTTTAGGGCTTTGTCCGACGGACACAGCGCCCAACTCGGCGAATTTGTCTACTATAAAAACGCATCCAACTTTACGGGGGAATTTTTTTAAGTTCTTATTTTCAAGCGATCACAGTCATAGATTAGAAACAGTAGTGTCGTAACACCAAAAACAAACACGCAGAATCTCCCAAGAAAATTAGCCCAAAATTTGCGCAAATTTTCGACAGTATGTGTGGAGGAAAATGTAACACTTCTCAAAATCTTTCGAAAATATGCTTGAAGTAGAGCTGTAAAGCACCATATTTTGGGCTAATCATGCACATCGAGCTAAAGCATGAAATTTGGTACACTTGTCACTCTTAGCAGTACAAATCGAAATAGGTATAGAGCCTTCTCGAGATTTTCCCCTGGGATCCCCCTAGCCCCCCTGTGCCCCCCTCCCCTTCGCGTGAGGCTGGTAACCAACTATTTCTTGCTAATCGTGCCAAAAGCTTCAATTGTGTCGCACAAGTCACTTCGAACAAATTATGGAATCCCACGAAATACTCCCCCCCCCCCACCAGCTTTCTCCCTTAGGATTGATCAAAAAGGTCTTGCAGATCTAGCTGGTATGATGAAATTTGGTACACAAGTCACTCTTACTAGTACAAATAAAACTAGCTATAGAGTCCCCTTCAGTTACTCTCCTCCCCCCCCCCCCCCAGCATCCCCCTAAGGCATTACCAATCAATCCTTGCAGATCAAGCTAAAAGGATGAAATTTTGTACATGAGTCACTCTTACTTGTACAAATCGAACTAGCTATAGAGCCCCCTACAGATAACTCCTTAAGTCCCCCGCCCCCACGCACCCCTGTGCCCCCTAATTCAGGCTTTACTAACAAATCCTTGCAGATCGAGCTAAAAGCATGAAATTTGGTACACACCTAACTCTTAGCAATACAAATCGAACTAGCTATAGAGCCCCTTCCAGATACCCCCCCACGCCCCCCCCACCCCCCCCCCCCCCCCTCTGAACCCCACCCTCTTGACCAACAAATTTTTGTAGATGGAACTAAAAGAATGAAATTGGGTACACAAGCCACTCTTAGCAGTACAAATCGAACTAGCTATAAAACCCCCTCCAGATACCCCCCAAGCTCCCTAGCCCCCCGCCCCTCCCGTCAGCAGCCCCTTGAGTCATGATCAACCAATTCTTGCAGATCAACCTAAAAGCATAAAAATTGGTAACGAAAAATCACTCTTAGCTAGAGGGAGCTCTATTGCTAGCTCAATTTGCGCTGCTAACAGAGTGACAAGTGTATACCTATTTGTATGGTTTTAGCTTGATCTGCAAGAATTCACTTCATCAGAATTTACAAATGTGCCGTTCGCTTCCTATCGCAACTTATTTTTAATTCACTTTCTTCAGTTGTCGAGCGGTTTTTCGCGTATCGCCTGAAGCATTATTCTAATGATAGAAAAAAAAGAAAGGATTCTGTCGGTGTCATTGTGTTCATTATTATTGAGGTTAGGACAACAGATTGTTTCAACAGGATGAATTGTTTACCAGTCAATCTGACGACCGCAGAACTGTCCTGATAATTATTACTGAAACGTTTTTGGTAGCCATGTGCTCATTTCTATTTCGTCTTGGAAATAATATAGGGAATCACCAGGCGGAAAGGGAGATAGGGCGGGGATATGTGGAGTCAAAAGTCCCCCCGCCCCCAGCCCAGACTCGAAATTAAGAGTAAACGACCGTAGACAAGTAATTGAATGAATAAAAAGCCTGAAAGGTGTACATAAAATTTCGCAACGTTTCGGGTCAGTATGAGACCCTTTACCAAGCGCAAATAAAATTTAAAAAAATTTGGACAAATGAGGCATTTATTGCAAATGAACAATTTCCTGAAAATTTACTTTTTAAATGTTTCAAAGACGCTGAAATTATGTGTTGTGAAAATGTGTTGTTTTTCAGGACCCCTCCCAAGATCCTCTAGCTGAAGCCTAGTATGCCATTTGAATTACAATTCAGCCCGCCCCCCCCCCCCCCCAAAAAAAAAAAACCCTAAACATATCCTCGCGTTGCATCGTGGCAGCGTTAGCTAGTCGTTCGCGTTTGACTGTGGGAATACAGCCAGACGTCTGGGATTTATTCGGCCGTTCTGATTGACATTTTTCGTTATCTGACTCCAACATATGCCATTTATGGTTGGACTTTTGGGGAGCCGTTGATACCAAAGTTCGTAATCATTTGAAAATTGAGCGTAATCATTTGAAATGCTATTTTCGTGACGCGTTGTGAATTGTAATGTAATGTGAGCCTTCGTATGAACTTCCATGTTAAACGTCGAACATTGAAAGCCAAATTGACACAGCTTAGTTTATTGTATGACCATTCTTCACATACTTAAGTTGCTTCAATCCCATTTTTGCACATACTGGCTAACAATCGCTGATTTCGTTCGCTTCGCTCACTCAATCAGCGCATCTCCTTCACTTGTTTTGTTTATCCCTGCACCTTCCCCCTTAACTTTTCAAGATTTCGTCGACAGTTAGTCATGCACAAACCCCCGAAGGTCGCTGTTACTAAGACAGCAGAACGCGAAGCATTTTATTTTTGGGTTATTAGCAAAAATCCTGTTAGCTCGTGGATCCTCGTATCAATTGTTGCGTAACCATCATCTAACGTGCATCCCTTTATTCTTACGCAATCCGCGGCAACGTTAATGTTTCCTTATTTTGTCCTTCGTTACAGTTCAGTTTTTAGTTCGTCCAAGCTTTTACAATAAATCTAAGGACCACTGTTGATTGTTCAAGCCATTGTTGCTTGAAATCTTTGGTTGCAACTTAGAAAAGAAACGAAGCTGGTGGTGAATTCCAAAACCCTGCTACGCATTTGTCCATACGCCTGCAACCCCCAAACCAACAAAAGGACCATGCTCAGATCACCATGCATCCGTGTCCCAAAATTCAGCTACATTGGCCTTCTCAATTTTGCGCTAGCCATGAGCAATGAGTCTATGGAATTTAATATGGGGCCAGCGTAACTAGTTACTAGGTAGTTACTAGCTAGTCATTAACATAAAAACAACATTATTGACGCATCTTTCTCTCTATGAATGGTGGACACTCAGCCTTTAACGTTCATTTTTTCTTTATCCCTGCATCTTCCCCTTACATTTACCACAATTGGAAAGATTTCTGTCGCATTGGGATTTATCCTTAACATGCCGAAATATTCTTTTAGTTGCTTACATGACACAAGTCTGCAAGTGAGGCCACCTTTTTATCATTAACAATCAATTGTGTAACAATCGGATGTCTACAATGGGATGATCGACTATTACTTGGCAGCGACACAGTAACGTGTGTCTAGATGGTTCGTATTGGCTTGCGTTAGGTTGTTTCGTTTGTATGTCAGAGTATCACGAATGAAGTTCTCTGATATTCAAGGTAAGGTTTAACGAACTTAAACTATCGACATCATACGACAGTATTTCTTTCCAGCTAACCGTTATTGATAAAGATACAAGCTAATATAAACTGCATGGAACGCCAAAGTAGAACGAATTAGAAAACAAAAATGAAGACGCTTGATGTTTAAGGTAAGGTTTACCTGATCCGAAGTCAAAACAGCAAAGGAACACAAATCAACTTTCCTGTAAGGTTTCGGATACTACAATGTTTCTGCACTGTTTAGTCCATGTGAAACCTTACTGCTGTATCCAACCATTATACACGTAAATATAATCAAAGCCAGAGCCCAAATTTCAAAACTTTTCATGCCCAAACAAACGAAGCCTAGGCTACACACTCGACTACTTTCTTGGCTAAATTTTTCACTGTTCTTCAGTCACGTCTTCTACTTTCTGTTCATCACCCTACTGATGATACATATATCATTTTTCAAGATTTTCAAGCACTTTTCCAGGCATGAAATTCGATTATTACTTTCCAGGACATTTCTAGATTTCAAGGACTCGCACGATCCCTGAATTACCAGCTGTGCTAAGCAGACTAAGACGATTAGTTTTTAAACATTTTCCATCGATGCCGTTTAGCCAAATAGAATCCACCAATCATTAGCTGACCTTTCCTTGGCAAAAGTTAAAATGGAAAAACATTTTACTGCAGCACTAAGGTTTCACATGGACTATAATACGCGCGCCGGTTCTTGAGTCCTCTGAAAAATTGTCATCGACTTTTTTTGCCAGCAGCAGCGGAGCTCCCTGCATGTAACCAGCATTGTAGCCTGCTCTGCGGGAAAGCCGACCGGCCAGCTGCTCAAATCCGTTCATTGGTACGCATGTGCTATGCCAGCAGAAGGAAAAAAAAATTTTTTTTTTATCCCTAGAAGGCGCGAATTACGCTTAAAAAAAGGTTTTTCGTGTTAATAAAAAAAAAACGCAAATAAATGTTGCTACTGGAGGCTACTGGAGGCATAAATGGTTAAGAAAGAATACTTGTTTCTATTATTTACTTGAAAAAAAAAAATGATTTCGCGAAGGACGAGATTCTTAGTGTATGTAACACAACGGTTGCGTTGTTTTCAACTCGCATTTCCAAACTTATTACACTGCAACCAGGGATGGGGGGGGGGGGGGGGAAAAAAAGGCCCCCCCCCCCCCCCCCCCGCCTCATCTCAATTTCCCATAAACAAACACGATTTTGGGTTGTGCGCCTGGTACCAGCCCTTTCTTTTAAAAAGTGTCAATTTGGGGCTTCCAGCTGTCTCAAACTAATTAAAGCGTTCCCCCAGCGCTCCCCAAGTCCCCTAGTTGGAAAAGATTTTGCCCCCCCCCCCCCCCCCCTTCCCCAACCCCTAATTGTGTGAGTGGACGACGCCCCTGACGGCAACTCGTGTATCTCCATGAAAAAATCACAGGCGCACAAAATTAAATGAACAACCACTTTAGTAGTTCATTCGTGTCGTTAGTTTTGGGTCTCAGACAAAACTAATCAGAAACAGACCAACAATTTTAGGGAACATTTTATATAATTCTGGTTCTCTGAAATTGCAGGTCAAATTGTAATTCACGGTTTTTATTCTGAAAAACTTATTGTTTACTTGTGCGCCTCTAGAGTTGTAAATTTTTATAGAGATACGAGGTTGAGGGTGTGTGTTTTTTTTTTTTAAGTGAAGCTGTTTTTGTAGTTATTCCTTTTTTCCCCTCAAATCGTACAAAATATATATCGTCCTCTATACCCAAAACGTGCGGTTAGGTGGGGATTGATTGTAGGGGGGGGGGGGGGGTAAATTTTTTATATATTACTTTTTCGAAAAAAAATAAGTGGGAAACGAACGTATAATCAGTACTACGAGATAAAACAGGACGTCTGGCTCTTATCACTATTTGGTGGGTCTGAAAAAGAACCATATTTGTTCTTTCACAAAAGACTTTGTTTTGATCAACAGTCAAGCTCAGGAAGATTCTTCCAAACCCAAATTTGTTGTTCTTGCATTCTACTTACGGTAGAATAACTCACTCCAGTGTATTTTGCAGTAGCCTTTAATGAATCCTTCTTGCGTTTCAAGGTACTGTTGGGGAATACATCTTGCTGATATCACCGCGCTACGATTTGAATTACTTCCCTGGCTTGACTGTGGTTAGCTGTTCCTTGACGAAGTTTAGAACGTGGAGTGGCCGCCACTTTTTTCAGCTCTCTCAGTGCGCCTTGCTGCCAGTACAGCTCACTCGATAATTTGCGTTGTATCATGGGAGGACTCAAGAAAGGACGCGACCATTATAAACAGCACAGCAACACTGCAGTATTTGAAACCTTACAGGAAAGTTTATTTGTGTTCCTTTGCTGTAGTGACTTCGGGTCAGTTAAACTTTACCTTAAGCATCAAACGAGTTCGTTTTTGTTTTCTTATTTAGTAATAAAGCATATGGCTTCTAGGCCTTTAGGCTCTTTGAGTTATAACAAACAACAAAAACAACCACGACATCCCACGTCAGCGGCATTAGGGAAAACAGTTTTTTCAAAATAGTGGCTTTCTTTTGCCCCATGTGTATTTGAATCATAACACAGCCCAATCATAAACAAGATGCACTAACACTGCATTAGTAATTCGACGTGTCGTATGGTAGAATAAAAAAAAAATCTGTAATTGACGTATGAAGTTGGAACGGCAGACATACCAACAGGACACTATTAAAAACTTGGACACTCCTCCAAGCCTACGCTGGCCCCTGTTGACAGTTGCGGCTACTAACGTCTATGCTAATACTTTGCGTGCGAATAAGCATGGCGGCAAACCAATACGAGAGGTATTAGTCGCAGCAACTACCACCAGGGCCCCGCGTAGCCCTGGAAGACGTAAGATGCGCTATCTAGTTTACTTTCTAATCTATGGCAACACGCTAGCGTTGTTCTTAATTCGAAGGTCTTTCCTTTTTAGTAGTTGGCTTTCTAAACCGCTAATAGAAATGTATGAAATGGAACTTGAAACGTTTTCAGGTTCACTGGTTCCAACACTTAAAAAAAAAGTTCGGGCTAATAGTGCGTCGTTTAGCGAAGCCTGACGACTGACGCAGTATCTATTAGATAAGCCTATCGATACGCTAAGTGCATGCCCGTGGACTGGTGAGGTGAAACTGTAATCTAAAAGAAAATAAACATTACTCTCTAGATTGAACGTATAGCATAGTGCGTGTTAATACTTTTGCTGGGTGCTAAACGTTGAATTGACTGAAAATGAGGTAACTTTGTAAAATATCGCTTGAAACAGCGTTACGCCTCACTGCGCCGCGGCGCGAGGTGCAGTTCAAACAAGTCACGTTGAAATTGTTGGAATTATTTCTATTTCCAGCGCATATTTCTATTTCTTGACCGTACGCGATTGTACGAAAGCCAATTACAAATATGGATGCCATAAGGAGATAAATCATTTATAGAAAAAAAAAATACAGTTAGGACCTCGCTTTCATGGCTGCCCAAAAACTTGTCCGGGGGGGGGGGGGGCCCCCAAGACCGGGGAAAAATAGGTCCAGAAAAAAAGTTCCATGCGTAGAAAACAAGAAAATGAAGACAGAAGACAAACATCAGCATAGTTTCTAGGGGGAAAATCCATGAAAGAAATGCCTGGAATAAAGCCGATGGAATATGGCCGAAGGGAGAAAAAACTGCAAGAAAAACGGCATAAGAAAACGACTGGGACCAAAAGCTGGTCGAGAAAAGCCACGGAAAACGCAGTGAAAAAAAAAAACAAGGAAAAAATATCACCGCGGAAGGCAAAACGTGCAAAAAAAAAATCGAAAAAAAGCAGATGGAAAAAAATCCGGAGAAAAACATTATGAAAGAAAAATAAACGTTTCTGATCAAACTCTTTACTCCACTTGGTGAAATTCGAGCCAAATCAAATGGCCTAACATAACAACAATGCGAAAAGAACACCAAAACAGTTTTTTCCTCGGTTTCTTCCGGCAGTTTTTTTCTTCAGTTTTTTTTCCAAGTCTTTTTCCGCTACTCTTTTTCATCAACTTTCTTTCCAGGGGCTTTCTTTTTCTTCCGTGCACCCAAGCACCGGCTGAGAAGCTCTTCTTCCCTGCTTCGTGTCGCGCCCACTAAATGGACCATCAAAAGACGAAACCTGACGAAAACGATTTCTTCATATTTTCTCCAAAACAAAAGTTATTGGTGGAAAAGCTTCCAGCTTTCAAAGTAAAATTTGCTTTTTATATTTGTTTTACATTTTTCAGGGCTACTTATACCCTCAAAGTTTGCCCCTCCCCCCATCCCACCTTTCAGGGCTTGTGACTGGAGACCTAATCCAAATACATCCTTTTGTTTGTTTAATTCGTGGACAATACCGTTTCGCTGCCTAAATTCAAAACAGATCGTTGACTTGGAGGAAGATGAAAGATTCGTTCTGTGACGTCATTTGTGAGCGAACCAGATGATAGGAGGGAGTTCATCATCAGTTGATGACCTACTTTCTGGCGCAGGGAAACCGGAAAACTGCAGACAAGCTCAGTCAGACGGGAGTACTGCATGCAAACCTAACAGGTATGTAGTTGTAACGTAAATACTTTAAAACTTGTGTATTTGAGTTCATGAAGAGTGTTTATTGATGACAACCATGACGTCAAGTAGGCCCAACGTATTTCGTTTTAATCTCGCGAATTAGGATACATCTCCGTTCGTAATTTTAAACTTTTAGAGTGGTTACAGGAACGCCACGCCGCTATCACCGGTGACAACTGACACCATACTGAGGCGACGGTGTGCGCGTATTTTACGTGTGTAAACAAAAATATTTACACCAACACGAGCGCTAGTAGTAGATACGCGCGAGTGTACAGCGTTAAAAAAAACAAACAAGTCGAGCTTCTTTTACACGTAATAATGAGACGTTGATTGCTTACATGTCTTTTTCTTGTACATGTTCTTTTAGAGCATTTAAGTTTTTTAAGGGTTACATCCCTGTTTCATATGCTTAAGCGTTTTCTTACTAATCATATTTGTTACTTTTTCTTATCCCACCAAGAATAACAACAACAACATGTGGTAGTCACTTTAAAAAATAGCGTTCTAAAGGCTCTGGTCCATACCTACATTTTAAGCTATATTAAGTGAGAGCTATATTAAGCGATATTAAGTTCATTGGTTCCATCTCTAGGTGAGAGCAAAATTTCCCCAACAAGAGTAACAACAACAACAAGAATGTTGTAGTCACATTAAAATAGCGTTCAAAAGGCCCTGGGCCTTTTGGTTCCATCTCCAGGCGAGGGCAAAAAGGAGCAACAACAACAACAACAACAACAACAACAACAACAACAACAACAACAACAACAACGACAACAACAACCAGCCATGCTGAAGGGCCCGTTTGGCCTCCACAGCATGACCATTTCTTGGACTCGATCCCCAAGCCCCAAATACCGAATTTCGTTGGTCTATGTCAATTCTAGAGGAAACTATATAGGGTTTCAAAGTTTGACATTGTTTATGGAAGTTCATGCCGAGGCTTACTTCAGGACCGCTAATCTTTTTTTAGCTTTCTGTTAACTACCGTGTTAATGTTATGTATTAAGGATTTGTTATGAATATGAAATAGTTGTCGTATTTAAGAATACGGTATTTCTTTCTTCTTTCAGGAGTCAGTTTATTTATATTCACCCTTGCTTTCGTTCATCGTGAATAAATTAAAGAAAATTATCAATTAATTAAATGGGTTTTTGCTCGAAAGTATTGATTAGTTTTAGTTTATTTTTATAACTTGAGTATGGCGTACATCGTGCAAAGCTTGTACAGCAATATTATTAGCCAAATATTATTATTGTATTGAGGTTGCTGGCTCGTTGCGCAATGACGTATGTCTTCGAAATATTGAACAGCGATGCGGTACGACAATTAACGTTTATTTACAGGACGGAGAGCCAAATGGGCTCGATTAGTGATAAATAAACGTGTATTTGAACGCTCTACATTTATAAAAAAAAATCATACACTATAAAACATGTGGCTATTTAGCAGCATAAAAATTATTGTAATTAACGTAGATATTTTTAAAATTACACTTCTCGTTTGAATTTATAATTTTTTATTGTAAATAACTTTATTCTTGAATTTTTTTAACCCTCATTGGGATTATTTTGGATGAAATGTAGTGTTAAATAACTTGAATATATGCACTTATTTTTATTTATTTTGCTGTCTGTAAATAACTAAATTATTAGTACTCATTTTAATTTAATTATATTAAAAAAAAAACAATATACGAGAAAAATAAACCTTGGCGATTGATAACCGTCTACAAAAATAGGTATAAGGAATTAAAACTAGCAGATAAAAACGGAATAAACAATAGTATTTTCAAATGATTATTGATAAGGATAAGAACAAAAAATTATTGTGGAAACAAATAAATGAACTTCTGGTAAGCAATTATGTAACCAACCAAGTTCATTTTGTAAAATTGTCCTAAAACCCGTATACGTATTACAAGCACGCAGCATCTAAACCACAAATTTATAAATCAATCAGAGAGCCTTAAGAATAAAGTGGCACCTGCCCTTCCGCACCCCGACCACTTTTTTTGTGGGGTTAAACCTGATTTATTCAACAACAATCCCCAATGAAAGGAAAGGGGCCAGCGCCGAACATTCATAGAATCCTGGTCGTCGAAGGAAGGCTTTGAAACAATGTTTATTTAATAGTTTTCTAAAAGACTAGCTGTACCCCCGGCGTAACATACCGGCTAGACCGGCGTATGTTACGCCGGGCTAGCCTGTTCCCGCGTACCTAATTGAAATACTTTACTGGGTAGCATGAAATGAAAATAACTTCGAGGCCCCCAATCTGTCTCCTCTCTTCCTCCTTCCAGTCCCCTCTCCCCACATTCTCCCACTGCATGGTCAGATTTCCCCCCAAGCGCCTATTCACTGGTAGCCCTTTCCCCTCTCCACTGCCCCCCCCCCCCCCCCTCCGACCTCCCCCATTGTGTGGTGTGAATAATACCCACCCCCATCGCCGCTCACCCTCCCTTTGAACGCCTGTTGTTTGGTTTTCGTAGGGAAGTAAATGTCTTTTTGCAATGGAGGACACTGCTGTTATGTTGCTGAATTGACTGTTTGTCCGTTCTGACACTAAGTGGGATAAACCCAGCAACGATCGTGCAGACATTTATTGTTTCTCAGCCATTTTTGAAAGCTCTTCCTGATTGTTACAGGGCACAAACATTGTCACGCACACACAAACGTTTGTTACTGATTGTTATGCACAAACACCTGATGATTTTGCTCAGTGCCACCCAAGCCTTTTATCATACACGGCGATGATTGAAGTCCTCTCTCCAGCAAAACTAAAACTATTAATTTCTCCGTTTCTATTCAATATATTTCGACCAAACTTGGCCAGATAGTAGATAGAAACTTTTCCTAACTGTACACCAACTTTTAGTAGGGAGACAAACGAAAATTTGAAAACTGTTCAGTTGTTGTTGTTGTTCTTCTTCTTCTTGTGTGACACGGTTTCAGAAAAAACTACTGCACATACCTAAAATCTGAAACATGATCTTAGCCAGAAATTTCCCTGGGCTTCATCCTCAGAGAGACCACTTTTTCGATTGGTCCATCCATTTCGGAGTTACGGGTCCCTGAACGATCATTTTGATTGTATTGTTTTAACCATTGTTATTTGGGAACAATGTCATTCAGAAAACTCCAGATCCATTCTTCGTGCACGTTTTATATCTTTGCTAAAAAGTTCATTGTTGAAGAGCAGAGCGTAAGGCTATGGGCCATGGCTCTAAATAAATGAATGAATGAAAGAAAGAATCCGCCTGGGGCCATGGCTTCTTCCGAATAAATTGAATTGAATTGAAAGAATCCGTGTTTCAGCTAAACGCATATAGATTTAAACCAAACTAAGCTACGTTGTTACCGGCCTCGAAATTGGCAGCCAGAAACGATAGGATGGCGTATTTATTTCGCAAATGCAGGCTTTCTGAGCTGAGTTGAATTGTTTCAAAGTGGCCAGCAACAATGCATGCATAAACAATGCATACATAAACCTTTGTAGCACGACGCCATAGCCGTACAAAAGGTACTAACAAAGATTACTAACAAATACGTCAAGTGTGCCGTAAAAAAGGGGGTTATATATGATTGAAGTTTC
>JAHWFP010189405.1:66339-86347 GCA_023313725.1 Lithobius niger | reverse complement strand
GTTGATTTGTTTGTTGATGTGTTGGCATGTTCGTTTGTTTGTTGGTTTGTCTGTTAGTTTGTTTGTTGATTTATTTGTTGGTTTATGTGTTTGTTTGTTTGTTGGTGGTTTGCTAGTTTGTTTGTTGGTTGGTTTCTTTGCTTCGCTCCATTTTGTTGACAGTGTAACCTAATGACTCCCTAGTTATTTTCTACTAACATTTTTTTTTTATTTTTCTCTTCTAATTTTGATGTTAAAAATTGCTTATTTTTTACTTCCTCTCCCTAAATCCCTAAAACCCACTACAACCCATGCGAGGGCCAAGTCCAGGCCAAATGTCCGTGAATGTGTCGGGAAAGGGGAGGGAGCAAGCATAATTTGTGCCTCCAACCAGAATTTTATTTTTTTTTAGCTATTTATGCTTTTATTTTGTAGTTTACAACCTATATTTGTAGTATTTGCATTGGAAGTTCATTTTTTTCCTATTTTTTAAAGAGAATTTGGCACTCCTGTTTTATGGGAGTCATTTTTGGAGCTCTGGAAAGGGCTGGTTACCTTATAATCTTAACAAACAAGGTGGAAAACCAAGATGATTGAAAGGGTTAAATTTTTTTATCATCACATAAAATCTCTTTCTTATCATCAGACCACTTAACCATTTTGCATCATCAGATGACTTTTAACTCTTTTCTATCATCATACGACCTTCAAGTCTTTTGCATTATTACATGAACTCTTTCGCATCATCAGACGACTTAACCCCTTTGATCATCAGACGACTTTCTACTCATTTGCCTCATCATACAACCGCTAACACTTTTCCATCATCACACAAACTCTTTCACATGATCAAATGGCTTTTAAAACTCTTTTGCGTCATCATACGACCTTTAAAAATTCGCATCATCAGACCTTTAAAACCCTTTCACACCATTAGTAACCCTTTTGCATCATCAGATGACTCTAAAAAAACAAACCTATTGCATCATCAGACGACTTAAAACCCTTTCGCACCATTAGTAAATTTTTCTCATCATCGGATGAGTTTTAAAAAAAACACCTTTCGCATCTTCAGATGACTTAAAACCCTGTCGCACCATTAGTAACCCCTTTCGCATGATCAGATGACTTTTAAAAAACCCTTTCGCATCATCAGACGACTTAAAACCCTTTCGCACCATTAGTAAACCCCTTTCGAATCATCAGATGACTTTTAAAAAACCCTTTCGATCATCAGACGACTTAAAACCCTTTCGCACCATTAGTAATACCCCTTTCGCATCATCAGATGACTTTTAAAAAACCCTTTCGCATCATCAGATGACTATTGACTAACTCTTTTCCATCATCATACGACTCAACTCTTTCTATCATTTTACGACTGTAAGCCTCTTGGATCATCACGCGACTTTTAAAGCCCTCTGATATCATACGACGAGTCTCAGACCGCGCCACCAATTGGAAGGAAAGTTCCAATGTCCACTGCAAACCTTGTGTAGAAGATTTACAGGGGGACCAAGGACTGCTTGCTCTTATTCCTGTCAGCAAAGCCTGATTCTGTCTTGTATATTGTCTTGTATTGTCCCAAGTAGCCCAAAGCAGGGCCGGAGGAAGGGGGCGCCACGCCGAATTCTTGCCAGCCGTGTAACTGTGGAAGTGGATGGTAAAGCACAAATGTAGCATTTTTTAACGGACCGTGTTGCATCAAAGTTCACAACGCTGCAAGAAGAGACGTGCTTGCTTGGACTTGGTTTAGTGCTCGCTGCACAATTTCCAGATGCTTTGTTAGCCGATTATTTGTTTTTCCACCAATGATCAGAAAACCGAAAACTGAAATTAAAGAAAAAGGTTTATAGAGAGGCACTTCAGTATAGTTGCTTCCTGCTTCTTAAAGAGATGCTTGCACCCGAAAAATACGAAAATTGGCGGGAAAAAACGGTTTTTTATTCCGGTTGAATTAGTTGTACTGAAATATTTATTTTCAGGTTGTTCTAGTGAAATATATTACTATCATCTCTTCATCACCTTATTTGAGGTTTTTTGATCAGTTGACAAGCACAAATTAATACGGAATCCCATCAGTTCAATAAAAAACTGTAACTTTTTTTTTTTATTTGTTAATATTCATTGTCTTCGACTGCTTTAAATACCTAGTACAGGTTTCTCTCATTTACTAGGAGTAATTACTATTTAGTTATTTAAGCCTCAACATAATATCCGTGAATTTTTCCCTTGATATAGGTAGTCGGTGAAAGGGGTATGGGGGTGGACGCCCCTCAGTTGGCTCACATTGGGCGCCAATGGGGCTAGCTACGGTCTTGGCCCACAGTATTCAGATGTCGTGGCGGCTCTGTAGTCGTCACTTCAATGTGCTTGGTGAGAGTTCTGAAAAGTATTTTTCGATTTGTTGATTACAACAGTGTAATCTGTTTATTTCATTCGCTAAAATATTTAGTAGATTTTATATTAACCATAACATTGTTAAAGTAAAGTGGTCGAGAGCTCTTACGTTTATTTTGTTCAAGGGCAGATTCAAGGGAGGGGCTGCTGTGGTCCCTTCCAACAAGGTAAATTAAACTTGGACATTTGGACAATAACCAAAGTGGTAAAAAAAAATGCGAGCAATTTAGACAACAACGCTTAAAAATGTACGCAAAACCACTCTGTTCCCTTCAAGACTCCATTCCGGATGCGTTCTTGGTTTCGTCTATAGTTTGTAAATATAGGACTTGGTTTGTATATCATGCATACTGCGCAAAACTGTTTTCCAGTGGGCAGACATTATCGATAAATTCAAGTACCTGTACTTAATATTTTTCCCATTAACATTATTTATTTATTTATTTTTATGTCGTTTTAGATTATCCAACATGGAAGGGGTTCCGATCAAGAGGGTGTGCGTTTTGGGAGCTGGAATGAGTGGTCTGGCAGCTATCAAATCATGCCTAGAAGAAGGACTCGAACCGGTGTGCTTTGAGAAGACTGACAACATAGGTGGGCTGTGGAGATATAGGTAATAATTCAATCTTATTCCGTTTTTCATTCGGTAAATACGTTATAAAAAAAGCAAAGTGTACACAAGATGAGTATACAGACTGCCGCGATTCATATTCATAGGCGCTGATTCATGTTTTTCATTCTTGCCATTGGCCGGTAGACCAAACATTTTTTTTAGACATTGGACGCCAAGGAAAAAACTCATTCAATCTAGTGAGTCCTTATACCTGTCATAACAAAATTTTCTTATATATTGTGGTGCATTCACATGGCCTTCCTCGTAGGATCATAGGTTCCAATTCTTTCTTTACATTATTATCAAAAATTTCTATCGCAGGTGCATTTTGCCTCACAACTTCTAAACAGTAATGGCTAAAAAAAACTGAGATTTGGACCACCTTCGAAGAACACAGAATGGTCCTACTCTTGAACACAACTGTCACTTCCGGTTGCCGGTATTTTCGATTTGGACCAGTGGAGAGCTGGTAGAAAAGCCATTAAAGTGGTATTTTGAAACATTAAAATCAGCCCCAACAAGAAGTGAAAATAAGTTCAGTTCAGTTCAGTTTGGTCTTGTTCATCACCAATCCACTGGACGAATTGGCCTCTAGCATAAATATTTTACTCGCCAAACTGCTCAATTAGTCGCCAATTAACGAGTGGCGGATGGATTTCTGCATGTGTAGCCCCGGCCCTACTTGGCGATTTTTGTGTGCGTAATTTTTCACTCCTCTGTTGCACTTTTTCGGCTACATTTTAACAATTTTCCGTGCATTCTCATTGTCCCTGTCGGAAGGTAGCCTATAAACTGGACAGAAATCTAATTCGGTAAATCTAATTAGTGGTAAATACATATAGACGCAAACCTATATCCGTTGCCTTTTGGACTTAACAACGTCAGTTTGGCCGTTTCAGTATGACTTAGTGGGTGGGCTTCGTCCCTATGGTCTCGAAGGTCGAGGTTCAATTCCCGCTCAGGTAGTCTGATGTCTAAGTCCAAAACGCAACGAAAATAGGTTTGCATCATTCTGTATTTATCGTAGGATGGTCGCCCAGCACAACTGACTCGTAATTTAAGCCCATGTTTAAGATTATTATCATGAAAATATACGTCCCACCCCCACCAACCTTTTTTTCTGTGCCCACCAACTTAGTCTGACCCCCACATCGCAAAAACCTTAGGCTCTTTCTTTCTGCCCAAATGACAAAACAATAGCTTTTAAAGTAAAATTTGTAATTCAAAAAACAGATTCACTAAAATTTGTAAGTAAAGGAAAAACATGTTAAAAATAATACCATTAAAATGTGGTTTGTATTACTACAGCTCAAACCTAAAAACCTGTCAAAACCATATTAAATTTAATTACCAGCAGAATGAAAGAAAAGTGACACTTGGAAGTAGGGTTGAAAGGAGGGTTGAGTGAGGAGGGGGGGGTTGGGGGGCTATGCCAGCCATAGTGCTTTTGGTTTACTCAACGTAACTGCCAATACGCTGCCCAACCAAGTCGAACTGGTGCCCGGCCTTAACTTTCGTCACTAATCCTATACCACGCGCCATGGCTGTTTGCTGTGACGTGCATATCACGTGACTGGGCTAATCCAATCAGACGGCCAAACAGCCGTTGTTCTCGTTGGTCATTGGGTAACTCATGGTGACGTCACGGCAAACAGCCATTGCGTATGGTTTAGTGGGTATAATATAACCAAACAACTAAGAGAGAGAAAACACGATAGCAAATACAGTCTCAAGAAACTGCAAGAAGAATTGGAGCCCCACCAGGTGAACCTAGACACTTTATTATGGCGTTGTCACTGTGCTTTATGTCATCCTTGCACCCTAGCGTGAAGTTTAATTTATTTCATTTAAAATGTCCTTTCCAGCATAATATATGATAAAATTGGTCTTTGTTTTTATAACAGACCCGAGTTTTACAATGACTTGTGGCATAAGACTTTGTGTTCGTGCTGTGTCGTCTACTACGCCCAATGCCATCTGAGATAGCTGCATTCTACGCTGCGAGGAACTGAGCTATTATCTCAGTTGACCTTGTATTACTACACCGAGTCTCGTGAAACGGTGCAATGGCAACATGCGCGGTTGGCGATCTAAGCGTGGCTGTTGAAAGGCAGGCGGAATGTACCTTTCATATGTTTTGCAGCTCAAGGAATTGGCAAAACAACGTTTTTCAGGCATTAAGAAAGCCGCCCCACAGCATCGGCTGGTCTTAATACCCCATTGTTTTTTTTTACCTTCATTTGCATCATATCAAAAACTAAAACTGGTAAAAGGGCCGCCAAGTTCCGAATGGCTCGGCCCTTCAAAGGAGTGATATCAACACACCAAAACATTCGCCAAGTTAATCGCACCGCTTAATAGTTCGAAGGTTAAATGAAAACTAGAACATTGCTACTTTCGGTAGCAATGTTCAAGATTTCATTTAACGTCCAAACTATTATTCGGTGCGATTAAGTTGGCGAATGTTTTGGTGTGTTGATATCACTCCTTTGAAGGGTCGAACCATTCGGAACATTGCGGCCCCTTTTACCAGTTTTCGTTTTTGATATGATATCAGTCCTTTTTTTTTTAATTGTGTATTAGACTCAACTCCACTACCGTGCAGATGTGTAATAAAGTGGCACGTCAACAACAAATTGGTTTTCCACAATTTGATACTACCTTTTACCTATAGGCCGAACCATTCTCAACTTGGTCACCTCTTTATAGGTTTTTGGTTTCGTTTTAATTTTGTTTTAATTTGTTTTATTTCGTTAGTTTTGGTGTGTTGATATCACTGCTTTGAAGGGCCGAACCACTCTCAACTTGGTGGCCTCTTCACCAGTTTTTGGCTTTGTTTATTTTGCTTTGTTTTTAGAGTTGATTTATTTTTCGTGAATTGGACGTGAATACAATTTCTTTGGCAACGTTGTTTAGATTTATCGTGCTACACTAGCGTGTGTCTATTAATAAGCACGCACGTCAGTATACACGTTGTCATTGTCCAAAATTTGGCTGTCCAACGATAAACGATGCCGACAATACTAACAATGGTTATAACAATATTTTTATACTTACGCGCCATACCACGCCATCCTCGTGACACCCCTAGGCTCCAAATCATAAAAGGTACGCAGTTCGTATCGTACTGCAGCCATTCGTCCAATTTCATAGCTGGAAGCCTTCCCGTTATCTCGGTATCGATGAATAATCACCCTATGGAAATTAACATGGGGTTGAGCAGACTAGAATTAGCTAGCTAGCTAACAGCTAGCTAGTTACACACTTTCAACGTTATTGAGGGTCAGATTTTGCATTGAAAGCAGCTTAGCTGGCATTCCTACACAAGTGAAAATCCCATTAATCACAAAAACAATTATAATCCGAATATTTCCTGTCTTTTTTTTTTTTTGTTAAAAGCGAAATTATTCGAGCCCATTTGGCTTTCCGTCCAGTTTATCAAAATCGTTCCATGAAATGGTATTTCTTAGTAACATATAAATAATACCTCCGCATGGCCCCCACAATAGGGGGGGTCAGGTGGACCCGCAGCAC
Source organism: Lithobius niger (assembly GCA_023313725.1). Taxonomy (NCBI): domain Eukaryota; kingdom Metazoa; phylum Arthropoda; class Chilopoda; order Lithobiomorpha; family Lithobiidae; genus Lithobius; species Lithobius niger. Next base: position 79,821 of record JAHWFP010189405.1, on the reverse strand, counting down.
TCAGGACCGGTCACTCAAGGGGCCCCATACGGCCTAAAATTGTTATTTAGCAATTCTGAGTTTTGGTGACTGTGACTAATGTACTCGATTTGTGAGTGTTGTGAATTTTTTTTTATACTCCCAACAAACAACAACTCCAATCCAACGGCAACGAGCACGGAGCAGGAACACTGTAGTACAAGCCTGTCAGCGTGTTACGCAGGAAGCCTTCAGACGTAAGCGGCCCAGATTAATGAATGAATCAACCCGTTAAGCACAATTAATTGTGGCCGACGAATGTTACAACCTAGTGTAACCTTTTTACGATTTCAGTCGGGGAAAGGGGGGGGGGCGTTGTTGTAGTTAGTCATAAGCCCCTAACTTTGGTGGGGGAAGGGGGGGGGGGGAGGCTGGACCTCCGCAGCCCAGTTATGTCATACTCATAAGTCACCCAACTCTCATGCAGCAAATTAATCCAGTTTATGACAACGGATCTCATGTTGAGAGACAGAAATTAAATCAGTAAGATCATTTTTTTTACTCAAACTACTTTTTGCCAAACAAATTCACTGGTCCTGTGTTTTTTTAATGTAAAGTTGTGTTTACGTTTGTGTAAAAAAAAAAAAATCTCAGTCAAGAGTGTGAAGCGATCGAGCAATAATATTCTGAATGTGTGTTAATGGATGCAGCTTGACTTCAGACCACGCCTCCACCCATTCAAAATTGTTTAAAAATCTAAATGAAGCAGAGCAATGAGCACAGATGCAAGTTTATACATTCTTGGGTGGAGGGCCTGAAATGGTGCTTGACTCCTGTAAAATCGTTCACTAGAAAGTATGATAATGATAACCATACTTATATAACCATATTGCAATGATGGGCTAAACTACTAAAAAGGTAGTGCAAAAAGGGTCGGCCTTTGAAAGTAGTGATATCATTCAACCAGGGAAAGACCGCTAAGGTTAATCCTATTAGCCAAGTTAATCGCACCAACTAATAGTTCGAAAGTTAAATGAAAACTAGAAGATTGCTACTCTTCTAGTGGAAAGAAACAAATTTGGAAGATCACTTTGCAATCCATCCCAAATATTAAAAAAAAAATTTTTAACAAAAAACTCGGTGCCTATTTGTCCAATCTCCACGTGTCTGGGTGCCTATTTGTCCGGGTTCCTATTTATCCGAGTGCGCCTTTGTCCAGTGCATAAATTGGGGTGCGTATGTGTCCGGTGCCTAAAGCACTGTTCTCAATTTCAATAATGAATGCGATGGTCTACACTGCTTTTCCCAGAATTTGAACAATTTCAATATGTCACCTTTCCCAATAAAAATAACAAACTTACCACTTTAATTTAATTTGTTCATTTCACTTTCTTTTATTTTGATTAACAATTTTTGTAGCAATTTGATTTAATTTAACTCATTAATTTCTTACTCAGCAAAATTGCTGGTTGGTCTATGAAAACAAATAAATAGGAAAATCAATGACTAGCAATTAAACTACTTGTATTCCGTGTCGTTGAACTACTTACTACAAGTAGTTTAACTAAAAAAATAAAGTAATTTAACTAGTAGTTATCAACTTCAACTGTAATCTCGGCAGTAGTTGTAACTACTACCTAATTACTTTGAAAGAGTTGTTATTTACGTGTAGTTAATTACTGCCCATCACTGTCATATTTTAACCAGTGTGTTATTGTAATTAATATTCTTTTAACTCAACTCTCTTTTATTATTAACAGAGAACAGACGATTGATGGCGTTGGATCAGTCATGAAGTCCACCTTCCTAAACACCAGCAAAGAGTTGACAGCATTCAGTGATTTCCCTCCACCAAAACACTTCCCAAATTTTATGCACAACTCGCTTCTGTGCCATTATATGGAACTTTACGCCAAACACTTTCGCTTACTTCCCCATATACAATTTGAAACTGAAGTTTTGAAAGTAGAAAAGGCTTCCGATTATTCTTCTACTGGAAGATGGACGGTGTGCTTCAAGAACAAGGTTTGTTATTTTGTAGTGTTACATGAAGTTTTCAATAGTATTTTTTTCCTATTTGTTTTTTAACCATGATTGAGGAAGCTGTTTTAGTAAGATTGTAGGTGTTGTGCATTGTCGTGGGGCTTACCCAGAATCCTGCTGATCTCCTGTTTTGAGTACACACTTTTTAATTCAGAATTGAATCCGAATTGTGAGAAATGCGAGTCGAATTCGAATTAGTTTGCCCACTCTATCAGGGCTCCTGCCAAAGTAGTGAAATAATTTCCTTGAGTTATCCAGGTTTCCCAGAGTAGTTGAGGTTAATTTTCAGGCTATGTACCGTAATTTTAGGAAGGAAGTTTTTTTTTTACACATTTTAACGGTTTTACGTATTTATGGAACTGACATAGTGAGAAAGAATGTCATATTTAATGAACTTTCAGGGCTAAGCACTGAAGTATACGGACAACACTTTTTATCGCAGTCTTAAATTTCCTCTGTTTAATGCACTTATTGTGTGTGCGGTGTATCTTGAGTCCTGCAAGTATTTTGTGACGGCTACGTCTTCCTGGAGGGGGTGGCTTTAATCGATGGCCGCCATTGTTTTTGTAACCATCTTGGATATCAACAAGGCACTCTGCTACTGAAAACGTACAATCAATTATCTGTGTTCGTTCTGCGGAGAACTCAAGATAGGGCGCGGACACTTTAGACCTAAGCCTTGTGGGTTTTGTGTCTTATCCCTGAGTTTTTCTGGTTTTCGTGAAAAATCAGTAAGTTCTCCCTGTGGATCAAACATGGTTTAAATTCCCCGAGTTTTCCAGGTTATCCAGTTTCAGGTTCTACAAGTTGACAGGACCCCTGTCTATTTCGAACACGGAAAGCGAGTTGGTACCTATTTTCTCACTGCTCGCCAGAAGGCGCCGTTCTAGCTTATTTGCAGGTCATGTTCATGCTTAAGCCAACACTCAATGCCGTGGTGCCACCAGCAGACAACGTGTTTAATGCTGTTGATTTTAACTCTTCAATACCTTAATTAACAAATAAAATTGTCTACAAGCCTGCAAAACGCAAAAAAACAATAACAACCACTGCGGCCTTTCGTCTACCAGCGCGAACGTGCTCAGTTAGCACAGCAGATGCCTCCTAATGGACGTATGCCGGCTATTTACATCAACACACAAAATTTAATTTTCGTCTGTTTTTTTTTTATCTTGCTCACCTAAAAGAACAACAAGACCATGCCAGAATGAATGCTAAGAAGGAAATACAAAACCATACTTACAATATAAAACACTTAAGAACGGTAAAAATGTGAGGTCATTGAGTACCAGCCTACTAGCCCGCCACCATATTGAAATGACGTTGCAAAGTCACAGCATATTAACAGTCAGGTTATTATACAAATTTACCAAAGATTTACTCTAATCTGACTGTCAATTGACTTTAGCTTTGTGACATCATTACAACATGTCGGCAGGCAAGGAGGCTGGCACTCAATGGACTCTCGGCCCTTGTTTTTACTGTTCTTAAGAGTCTTATATTCTTTCTTAGCATTCATTTTGGCATTGTTTTGTTGTTTTTCTTTAAAGGGACCAAGACTCAAGAAATCGAGTCGAAAATCTAATATTTTCTGTTGACATAAATTGCGGGCATATGTCCGTCAGTAAGATAGCCGTGTCAACTTCATTTCGCTTGCAAAATAATTCTACACTGGCGCATTTTCAAAGCACGCAATACCCTGCAAAAAAATCATTAGATTCAAACAATTTTACTAAGCAATCTTATGTGCTTCAAAAACATCAAATATGTGAAGTAACTTTTTTCTACAGTGCAGAGTAATCAGAAAATCAGAGTTAGACCCTGTATCTCCCTCTAGGTACTATTAGCTAAACTGGTAAGTTCTCTGTAGTATGCAAAGTGTTTCATCTCAACGGTCCCAACGGGAGCAGGAGAATTATATCCTAATGTATGTGACATGGTTATATGACGCTTTAATAATAGACACATAGTTCGAATTACAAGTACGTAAAGATCAAGAAATGAAAGGCAGTAAAGAAAGAGAATGGAAATCGATCAAGATGTTAAGGAGATAAGGTAAAATTAAGCAGGTGTTCCAAGCCCTTGAACTTAAGCCTAATCCCCCCCCCCCCCTTGAACCTTCACTCAGGATGGTACGCAGTGAAGTTCCCAGGAGTTAGAGTGCCTGCTTAATTTTACCTTATCTCCTTAAAATCTCGAATCTTGCTCGATTTCCATTCTGTTTTCTTTATTGCCTTTTATTTCTCGATCTCTACATGTTTGCAATTCGAACTATGTGTCTATTGTTAATAGGTACGGATATAGTAGTTTAATGACCTTGAAGAATGGACTCAAGGACATCTCAGGTTACACCACTGAGCAGTCCCTAACATCCTTAACATGACATCATATAACCATACATATAACCATCACATGTATTAGGCGATATTCTCCCTCTCCTGTTGAAACACCCTGTCTTAAGTGCAATAATGGCTCCTGCAGTGCTAAACTTATTCCGCTTGCTAAAAGATCGACAAAAGACTTATATGATGAAAATTGGCGATATTAAAGTTTCTGTTATCATTTCAGGCCGGTGACACATTCCAGGACATCTTTGATGCTGTAATGGTGTGTACTGGGCACCATGCTTATCCAAATACCCCTAAGATAAATGGATTGAGCGATTTTAAAGGTCAGGTCGTTCATTCACATGCATACAAGAACGACGATCACTTCCAAGACAAACGAGTTCTAGTAGTTGGTGCTGGAAGCTCAGCTGGAGATGTTGCTGTTGAATTAGCTCGTAGTGCTAAAGAGGTAAAATGGGGCCATTATAACCTAAGAAATTATTCTAAAACAGAACATTTTTAGAGGTAACGCAAATAATTTAACGAAATTATTTCATGCAGGTATTCCTTAGTACAAGAAGAGGAGTTTGGGTAATGAGCCGGATGGCTGAAAAAGGTTGGCCAATTGACGTCAAATACAAAACTCGTGCTTACGGTTATCTTACGTATTATGTTGCACCTAACTTGTTGAACACGGTGGCCGAAGCTAAAGTAAGTAGCAATTCTAAATTAATTTTATGGAAATAAGTTTTTTGCAATCGAGGTGAAAACAAGTTTCGGTAGGCTCTTATGTTCTCATCACGACTCGTAAATTGAAACGTTTGTCTTGTGTAGTCTCAGTCTTGACCTTTACTGAACGGTGCCTCGTCTCGACTTGTACTTTGGATGACATAGTAACTGTATTGCTGGACATGCAGATTGGCGATTTTTGGCATTAAAGCTATGGTAATGCCAACACATAAACAACATAATGTCATAGAAGCAAGGGAGAATGCTGGGGTTTAAGCCTACTTGTAAATTCTAATAGGTGATATAAAGTATGCTGCGTAGATACCTCATTATTTACAGTATTACTACAAAGTTTTTCAGCCTCGATATAACTGAACATTCTTAACTTTTTCTAATCAGATGCTTGAACAGGTATTTGCTGGACATGCTTTACATCAACAGCCCAATATGTTGTGCAGAACAAATCTATCCTGCTCTGTCATTTCTAGTTAGTTATCTCTTGTACCAGTAAGTTACGAATCAACAAAATCAAACATAAATCAACTAAAACGGACCCAAATCATTCAATCAAATTGATTACTCTTTATTAGGACCCGTAAGTGGCAAGTTTGACTTCTAATTATGTGGTACGGATTTCAAGTTGCACTAAATAGCACCTCACGATTCTGATTCAGTCGAGAGCAAAATCGAGACTGGAAACTGCATCAGCATTGGTGGACTAACGACATAACGGAGAGCGATCTTTGAAATACAGTGCTAAGTGTTACAACCCCCTTCCCCCCTCCCTCCCCCAATTTAAAATGGAATTTACTGGTTTCAATAGGGATTGTTTCAATGGGGAGTCACTGGTTTCACTGGGGATTAAATGAGATTCAATTCTGATAACGATGAGACAATTGTTTCCCTGCTGGGCTTGGTATATGCTTTCATCTGATGTACAGATTCCTTCAGCTCATCATTAAAAAATGTGTTTTGCGTTGAGTTGGCGCTGGACATCGTGCACTTCTTTGCATCATTTTGGAAAACCAATGCAACTTAAGTCTAGAAATGTCAAGATTTGCCTTACAAAATCAAGTCTCGAGCTCGAATCACAAAATATCAACCTCGTCTCAGCTTCAGATTTCAATACCGGCTCTCGGCTCTTGTCTCATCTCGCATAAGTTGAGATGGTGATGATTTTGAGGTTAAGAAAAGTTTCGTCTCGTTGACTGCATCACTAAAAAACAAGTGTTCATTTTATTCCTGAGTGTAATGATCATTTTATTGTGTTATAATCCTCTTTCAATTTTCAGGCCAACTTTCGATTTGACCACACTAACTTCAGCCTGAAGCCAAAGCATCGTTTCTTTTCTCAGCATCCAATGATAAATGATGAACTTTCATTGCGCCTTATTACGGGTACCCTTACAATAAAAGATGACATTTGCAGGTTATGATAGGATTATTAAAAAAAAAAAACTGCATTCAGTTTGTTTGCCATTCTATAGTCATTCTAAAGTCATGCACTGTTTAACTTTAGATTCACAGATAAAGGAGTAGTGTTTAAAGGAGAAGAAGATGTCGTACATGAACTGGATGCTGTTGTTCTAGCAACAGGATACAATATTGCATTTCCGTTTTTGGAGAGTGATGCCATCCATATGGACAACAACCAAGTATCACTTTATAAATATGTGTTTCCACCTCAGTTACCTTGTGCTTCTCTAGCAGTTATTGGACTACTGCAGGTCCTTGGGCCGTTAGTACCACTTTCTGAAATTCAGGCTCGCTGGGCTACGAAAGTGTTTAAGGTATGTATATTTACATACTAACAAAAATATGGTTATAATGGTAGCCCAAATTAGAACTTGTGGACGCTGGAACTAGCAATGTTCAATGACAAGTTCTTGGTTAATACTAAGCGGAAAGAGTTGTCAGATTTTCTTGCGTCACTTCTTTTATGAAAGCGGGAGTATCTGAATTACGGTTTAACCTAATAAGTTACTGATTATGTTTTAATCGTATTGAGAAGGCAAATGGGATATCTGACTTGCTAACCCACTCATTGGTTTTGAATAATGAAATGGCGCGAGACACATTGTTCAGAATCCGTGTTAGAACCATACAGCGTTGTTATAACAAGCAGTAAGCATCCAACAGCAGCCGCATATGTAATGATTATTTGCTTAAACAGATTGAAACAATCAACTTGTTTTGGAAGACCGTACCAACGAAATAAATACATCTTTCTATCGTATCAGGCTGCCAACTTCGGCCCTTGCTGGCAACGAAATTATGAATATATTGATCTGAAAGTATAAGCGTTCAGCAGAAACATGGAATCTTTCATTTTGTTCATCAACAAATTCAGCAGAGGCAAAACCTTTAGCCAGCCAATCATTCCGCACGACCAAGCATTGTTTACATCAGATGTTAATCAGTGTTATCAGATTTTGAAGGCATTGTTTGAAGCCAAATTGTTAACATTTTTCACATCAGTCACGTTAAGTTATAGTAGAATTTTGGATTTTACGGCAGAGCGTACGACTTTTAGGTCATGGCTCTCGGAAATTCAATTCAATTCAATTCAATCAGTCTTTGATAACCTGGACTGGGTTCTGCCCTCTTAAGTATAAACAACAACAATCCTGCTTATCAGTCGTTGAACACCTGAAATACAGGTTGTTATCCAAGGTGGGATCCCTATTCACTCCCTATTCTTTAGGCATTCTTCCTCATCCCGCAAAGCCAAACTTCCGTGCTTTACCAGCTATTGCTGAGTTTTGTGTCTGTTCGGGAAGGTCCATTAGTCCACTTTTATTTATTAATGTTGTTAAATTAGTTCTCCTATAGTATGAATAAGGTAACTTGCTTCTTGTTTCTGATGTTGTTTATAATCTTTAGTTACTTTTACTTTGGGCAGAAAATCTCGGAAGGGATTATATCTCTCAATGAACTCAACTCTTCTCATCAGCATCATCCTCTTTTTGAGCCCTAGCAAATTATGATTGTTTGACCATTATCATCTATTTGAGCCCTAGCAACTTAGCAAATTATGATGTTTGATCATCATCTTATTGAATCCTAGCAAATTATGATGTTTGATTATATCTTTTTGAGGCCATCGTCAGGGTGGCTTTCGAATAATTCCGGATGAATGAAATATAAGGTTTTTATTTCTAATTTTTAATGCTGAGGAAGGTTTTGCCTATTGCAAGATATTCTGATGCTGCAATATTAGTTCTGTGCATTTGTATCCAGGTGCACCTGACTTCTTTTTTTTTTAAATTTTTTGTCCATGCACTTTTACTAACATAATACACCAGAAAACGTTTGTTTTAAAAATATATGTCCCTCTCCAAAATGTCTTAGGAAGAATCAACAAACCATGTAAACTACAATTTTGTGAATAAATTTAACAACCAACGAAAATCCTAACAATTTGCATTTTGGAAATGCAGTACAAATACAGGCGTGAACTTCTTGCACAACAAATACCATCAATCTCTAACTGTCTACCTGTACCAGTATCGACAAAAAATAGGCCGCATCACTCCTCTAAACCATGCGCAACGGCTGTTTGCTGTGACGTCACCATGAGTTAGCCAATGACGAACGAGAACAACGGTTGTTTGGCCGTCTGATTGGACTAGCCCAGTCACGTGATGTGCACGTCACAGCAAACAGCCATGGCGTGTGGTATAGTATCTCCCATTTCTTTTGTTCGAAATTACATGTGTTCTTCTTTCTTCTTTTCAGGGCTCTTGTCGGTTACCCACAGAACAGACTATGCTGAAAGACATCAGTGATAAAAGAGCTGAAATAGAACTCCAGTATTTCGATTCCAATCGCCACACAGTTCAGGTGGATTACATTTGGTATCAAGATGAAATTGCCCAGTGCATAGGTGCTATGCCCAACCTTCCCCTGATGTTTATGACGGATCCAGAGCTATGGTGGGCTTGCGTTTCTGGACCTAATGTACCTTACATTTACAGACTTAAAGGGCCCCACGCTTGGAAAGGAGCCCGTGACGCCATATTGGGCACAAATACTAGAGTTTTGACACCGTTGAGAACTCGTCCAGTAGCAGAGACTTCTTACAAAGAAGCAGCTTTAGAAAATCTATACATCGCTCCGATATTTACAATTATTGCTGCTATCATAATTACGTTTCTTTCTACTATGTGGGCCATCTAAAAACCCTGTCTTTACTTTTCGATGCACGTGTAAGTGGTAACACAAAAAATTCCAAACAACATGTTGCTGTGATTTGTAGTCTTGTCTAAGAAACTAGATGGGACAAACTATTCCCTTTCTCACACTAAGCTAATAAATAACACTAACAATGTGTATTTGTTTTGCTCTGCTACATAAATAAATATGTATATATATATTTTTTTGAAATAGCGTTTGTTGGATCTTTTTATGCAAATTGTGGCATTTCTTTCTTTAAGGTGTAGAGACACGGAAATAAGGGAATAAAAACTGGTAAGTGGCAAATTGTTCACTACGTTTTGTGAAGCCAAGATGTAACCCTAATTTTTCTTCGTTTTTCTGTTGCCCGTGTTTCTGAGGAGGATGAACGGTTTCACCAAAAATTAGAGAGCATTTTGTGAAGTTGTATTGTGTTGGTATTGTGTAATTTTTCGGAGAAAACCCAGTTAACAGAAAACTACAACTTGAAAACAATTAACTTCTTGGTCCATTAAGTTTTGGAATGATGTCTTATTGTTAATGACTCTTTAAGACTAGGAAGAAAATCAAACGTGAGCTAACTTTGTGAGGTTTATTAAAGGGATATACCTCCCAGCACCATTTTTCTCGATCCTCCACATCAAGTACGGCCCCAAAGGTCTATTTACTTAACGTTAGTCTTTCCCTTGCTAAAAAACCGTTTTAAAATGTGGCGTCTAGGAGATTTTCTGTTGAATATTGTTAACTATATTTAAGAACGACCCGTCACTAAATGATGCAATGCGCACGTACAATAATCATGACGGTTCATCTCAGTGTGTACATCTACTAATTTTCTAATAATTACCATGAGATCTACAATCTAATAGACTAATGCGGTAAAAAGGAAAATTAATTATTCCAATAGATCGCCGAAGCAAAATTATAAGACACTAGTCTAGAAAATTATAAATTGTGATTTTAAAATACAAGAATCATTCCGGTTTTTGACCACACGATCAATGGGTTCACGGTGGCTGGACTATTAGGCGCAATGCCAATTGAGACAGTAGCTATGTTTTTCACTGCGAGGAACGCAAGCTACCGTCTCAGTTGACCTTAGCTGTGGTAAATACGCGGATGTGATCGTCGCGTGGGTATTGTGAGGCAGGCGGTATGTTGCTTTAATTACTATACAGATCCATTGGCTATTAGTCTGTTGATTACAACACATTATGACTTCTCTCTCTCTCACTACCTAATTGGTGACCTAATACTTACACAAATAATGACATAACGCACATATTAATTATGGCGTAATCCTAATGAAACTATAATTTCTATCACAATGTTCTAACAGTTACCGAAAGCACGGGTGTGTACTGTGTCTATAATTTTTGCTGGTACCAGAGTGTTACATCTTGAATTTGTCAGTCAAGCCAGTGTCCTGTCCAAATCTTCATGGATCATATGCACAGGTTCTGGAGTCTTCATCATGGACCAATGGTGTGTCAGTGTCCATCAGTAAGTTCAGTTCCTTCCTGATAGTAATGGTTTCTAAACAAAACTATCACATCGCTTGCCTATATCGGGGCCATTTGCCTACTCCATCTTACATCCCACTCAAGCAACAGACTTGCACATAAGTTCAACACTCAGTGTGCACTCGAAACATTACACCGAGAATTGTTCAGTCAAGTCAATGTCTTGTCATAGTCGTATAAAATAAGTCAGTCCCACTCTACACTTTGAGAGGAACCCCACAGTTCATTTATAGTCAAGTTTTTGACAAGTCTTCAACAGAGGCCCAGAGTCAGACTGGGTAGGATAGGGCGCTTGTGCCATTTATTGAAATGGCTGGGGAAGGGTGCCATGCTTTTTACAGGAAACCCTGCTGAAGTGATGGTGCCTCCAACAGTCTTCTCGACGTGCCATTAAGCCTCAACCCCCCCCCCCCCAACAGTCTAGGCATTTTGGGAAGTGCTCCAAGCTATTCAAGCAGAAGCAAAGTCTTATTTTCATATTCTGTCGTCATTTCTGGCTTCGGAGTGCATTATTCTACAACCAGCCATTTTATATTTCAAGTATTGCTGTTTTTGGAAATTTTGGAGTGGGTTTGGGGGGACGAGTTTAAAAATTGTGTTGAAAACGTAAGTAAACGGAAGGAGAAGAGAATGTTTGCCTGAAAGGAAAGGTCATCAGCGAACAGGGAATCCAAAACCATTAATTTTCTTCGTGGGGAGGAGAAAAAAATAGACTACCAAAGGGGTGCCGAAAGTATAGAAGCCAACGGGCGCCTGTGCCACTGGCACAATGGCACTATGGCCAGCCCGAGCCTGCAGAGGCCAATGACATATGTCAGTGTGTGCCAGTATGCGTAATACACTTCATGCTAGGAAGGGCGGTTGTAGTAAGTTCGTGCAGTTGGCATTTATCAGTACCAATTACTTACCCCTAGGATCTCCGACGATGGAACATCGCCGTACGAGAATGGTGACAATGAAATTCATACTCAAAGCGATGAAGCTATTACTCAAAGCTATTCTGTTCCCTGACAATCCAATCAAGTCAGATTTAGCATCGCATCTACTCCATTGTTGAACATGCTCTGCAGGGCCGTAGGAAGCAAATCTGAAGTGGTGCGGCTATGGTAGAGGCCCAGGGAAACCAGCTAGGGGGTCTGGGGGAGCGCTGCAAGCTCCCCCAGTGGGGTCCGGGGCGGAGCCCCGGAAGCTGAAGCAATTTTCCGTACTGTATTGCCTTAGCTGGCTTCTGAAGGCCACGTTTGAACAAAATTCTCAAGATTTTATTAGTTAATTAAAATATGGTTCAAAGTTTTACTGCAGTAGCCTAATTATTTGACTTTAAAAAATAATGCCAGTTTAGAGATTAGGGTATTGTTGTTGGTTGGTACCATGTCAAAATTCAGAGCTTCGGATAGTATCCATTAAATCACCGATATTTGGTAAATCCTTCACGTAAATCCTTCACGCCATGTTTACGTCTAGAGACAATGTACTCTCGCAGCAGGTACGACCCACGTTTAGCTAATAGGGAAACATTTGAATAATGCTTCTAAATTATGACAAAACGATAAAAAAAAACTTTTTAAACTATTAATTTATACAAAAATGCTACCAAGCAAATATCTTTTTTTTTAAACAACTGCTAAAAACATAAAAAAACTACATAAATAAATCTGGGTGCAAGAGTGTTGAAATCAACCACTAGAGTGCAGCACCATCCCATGCGAACTGACCATGTTAATGCAAATATTGTATGGTGTTTCATCGACTTCAATAGTGACATTATGAGCATTTGCATCAAGCCGGATTCGTGGGTTGGAGTGACGAGTTTAGAAGTTGGTTGCACCATACAGCAGTATCAAATTTCAGCATTTACTGTCAGCGCAGCGTATGCAGCGATGCTGTTCAGTGCAACAATATATCTAACTCTATGGTTCAGTGGCTAAATTCCGGAACTATTATAACGGCGTAGCAGGAAAATTTAGCGTTGCTGCCTCCTGGATTATGAACGTCGCATCATGTCTGCATTCGACAATTCGGGCAAATAAAGCTTTTTTCCCCCCGGAAAAGTGGTGCGGCCATGGCCGGACCGGCCGCACCGGGTTTTACGGCCCTGCTCTGTGAACCATGACCGTTGCTTCAACTACATTCTGCGTTATGACATCAACTGTAACTGGAACATCCCAAAAAAATCCTCTAGGTGGAATGAATTTCTGTGTTTTGGGACTTGACACACTGACAGTGGAGAAAGACCTTTCCAAAGATTGAACGCAATGAGAAAATCCTCGTGTTAGTTTTCAACACCCTATCACCCTTAAGAAATTCTGATAATAGTTAAGATTTAACCGTATGAATACCTAGTATAAATTGGCCTAGTATTAAGCAGTTTGATACTTATTAATAGACTTGCTGGAAAAAAAAAAATCCAGAGATACTTTATGATACTGTTGTGCTTGATCTTGTAGTAATTTGTTCTGCGGTAGTGGTAGTAATATTTTTACAGAAATTTACTGAACAAATTAGGATATTTTGTTTTTACAGTAGTACATAGATGAAGAGATCATTGCTGACAGGAAAGATGAGATGTGGTGCTTTCAGTATGTTTATAAAATTCAGTGAAACTAGAGTGAACATCAAAAGTGGTTGACTAAGCAATGGATTACTTTACAGGCATTTTGTTCGGGATGAGTTGGTAGCCGGGATCGTCTTGGGCATGGCTGAGAATGTTTCATCGTCTTCCTCTC
>JAHWFP010189405.1:52342-66329 GCA_023313725.1 Lithobius niger | reverse complement strand
AATTTCTTGTCATATTTAGCATTGCGACTGAAGACTGGAATTGGGATAGCAGCAACCAAAATTCTAGACCAGGGATTGCGAACCTTTCTTTACATATGCGCCAATAAAACAAAAATCAGCTTACAAACCATCAGTGGGTGCCACTTCAGTACGACTTCTATTCTTGCTTCACAGATGCTCATTTTTCGATACGCGGTTCGCTATTCTCTTTCAGTAGGTGATCCGTGTGGTGACTAGATAGTGTTCATGTGTGAGTAGTAGCTGGATCCAAACATCACTAATAATGCAAATGCCAACTCTTTCATGGCAGCAAAGTTGCAAGGAAATTCGTTTCAACATTGAAATACAAGTGGATGTGCTTTTCTCAGTATCTAATGTGTTGAAGCTAGTACTACTTCTCTCTTGTCCAATTTCATTAATTCACAATTAAACTCTGGAATGCTCTATATAACACATGCTACCAATTCTGACGTGGCCCGTGAGTCTTCAATTTCACTCAAGCCACATGATACATGAGTGTTGGACTGCTTCCATTGTTCATAAAGAGAAGTAGAGGGAAGCAAGTCGAAGCTGCCTTGCTGTAACTTCTTGTATATGCATTTATTTTGTCAGGAAAAAAATATATTTTCATGCGCTAATTTTTTGAAAGGATCGCGTGCCATAGATTTGCCGTTCTGGTTCTAGACGATGTCTTCTAGACAACAAAATTGGTTTGTCTTCAGTCTTTACTGGGATATTATCAGCACATTTACATTAATGACGTGGAATCCACTATCACATCTTTTGATCACTGCTTCAGTTATGCAGGGGCACAGGTAATGATTCTTTCCACGGAGATGAATAATGCAAAACAGCTCGGGTTATTTTCCCCTTTTCCCCTTATGCTGTCTCAACACATCACGTCTTTTGATAACTGCTTCTGCTATGCTGGGGGACCGGTAATAATTGCCTCTATGGATAAACAATAGAAAACCGCAAGGGTTATTTTCCCCTTACGCTGTCTCAGCACATCTTTTGTACAGGTAATGATTACTTCCATGGAGAAAAACAATGGAAAATAGAGCTTGGGTCATTTCCCCCTTATGCTGTCTCAGCACATCTTTTGATCACTTCTTCAGCTACTCAGGGGCACAGGTAATGATTACTTCCATGGAGATGAACAATGGAAAATAGAGCTTGGGTCATTTTCCCTTTTTCCCTGTACACCTGTCTCACAATCTGAAGATCCACATCAATTGGAGAGCAGCTGGTAAAATATGATTGAATAAAACGTCAAAGAGGCTTACAACATGTATTTTGAGATAATGGTACGTCTCTCCATTTAATCTAATGAGGACTGCATTAATGGTACAAATCAAGTGCAACTTAATTTTATTGTACAATGACGAGGACACAACTATCCTATTGCCAAAAACCATTTTAACAGGCTAGAACCAGTTACAGCCAATATTGGGTGGGATAGGGATGCACACACTTCCCTATTTCCCCTAATTATTGCATAAATTAATCGGATATCGGAATAGGGTAGAAAACAACCTTGCCCTTGCATGATAAAAGTATTAATTGCAGAAGTATGGATTCGTGGAAACACATTGAGTCAATACTTCCTGCAGATGCATCAGACGGTTGAGCAATCTTACTTGAACTTTGGCTTGGGTGGAAAGGTTATGCACTCGTGCTAGTGGATCTTGTAGGATATGCGGTTGCCCCAAGCACATAATGCCCCAGCATGACGATACGTAATTCCCCAAGTAAGACGAACAAGACTAGCTGGTGCGACTGGCTGGTATAAATGCAACCAGCCTTAGCATGATCAGGTTAGTTGGTGTGTGGGGTCCGTACTGAACGTTTGGTTACTGTTAGAGGCGTTGCCTTCAGTTTAGTACGACCAAAGAGGCCGAAACATTAAAGAGGCGGGTCCCCTAACCAGGAACAACTCTCCCTGAAGTGTGCCACTCTGCTAGAAGCCTGACCTAGAGCATCCTTGAACCACTGCACAACATCTAAGGACAGACCGCGTGGCCCTGGAATAAACCATGAATTCAACATTCTTTCTGGCGTTCTTCCTTGTGCAGGGCATAGTGGGGTTGCATTAGCCGTAAGAAAGGAAGACTGGTGCCCGACTGTAATACATCACCGTTAAACTTCTTGACACTGTGGTAGGGACAAACTTAACATTTGTGTTAAAGCCACGAAACCGTGCGTTGTCTCTAAATAAGTGTTGCGTAACAAGTATTGCTAAGTAAGTGTTGATAAACACTCACTTCAAACAGCCATTGATGCAACCTTGTCATGAATGAAGTCTAACTAAGCAAATATCTATTAACATTGATAAGGTAACTATTTTTCATATTGGTAGAGATAATCCCCTTGCTTCTTACCGTTAAAACATGACTCTGATTTCTGACATAGACTTCATTCGCGACTTGGGTGTTGTTATTGATAAGAATTTTGCGTTCTCTAAGCATGTTGATACCATTCTTTGCAAGGCTTCTGCTATTCTGTATTTACTCTTTTGCACAGTCTCAATTCGTGAGAGAAATCTGATTGTTGTATTGTTCAGGGCAATTGTTAGACGTATTCTGGAATATGGAATTCCCTTCTGGAACCAACTCCTTTTGAAGGATTCAAAGTGAATTAAAAATTTTCAATGTAGCTAAACAAAAAAAGAAATTCCCGCTTGTCTTCCCTAAGATGTGAGGATGCTCCATCTAGCTGATATGTGGTTATTATGCAGTTTTCGCTGTTGGTTAATTTCCAATTTTCCTTATGCACGTTTGGCACCTGATGCAACCAAAGCAGAAGTGGTTCAACGCATTGCGCTAAACATGCATCCGGACTACAAGCAGCATCTCTGGAAATACCGGCCCGACCTCCTACAAGGCTTGGTGAGGGAAGGGGCACAAGTCTGGAAGTTCCTGATACAACGGCGAACATTTAGACCTCCCCCCCCCCCCCCCACCTATCCTTGTCTGAAGATCCGAAGCTCTCATTGCAAGGTTGTCCTGCAGCTCAAACTAATGAAAGCAGGGCAGGTAAGCCAACATGCAAGGAAACAAGGCAGTGCTTTGTACTGTATAGACAACCAACACATGGACGATACCTGTATTATATGGGAAGGCTAAACATGTGAGTACGGCTAGTCTCCACCCGAGATGATATCTGACAAGTACTCAACCACTACTTGAGGTGGAAATGCAACTTCCAGTGCAAAGACCGTGAGCGTACATAACGCCACTGGCCAGGGTGGGTGCCACCCTGGGCGCTCCTCTGGCCTGAAAATCACCCCTCTCTTTACATAAAACTGTGTCAAAAAATGTTTACCTCCAGCAGCTTGGGACGAGCCCCCTCCCCCCAGACTTTTTACGGCCCACTCCACCAACTTTACCTAGCGCTGATCGTATACTATAGTATGCCCCTCGCCCCCCCCCCCCCACGCACAACCCCCTCCCCCCCCCCCCCCCTCATTCCCAGCATACAATTTTTTTTTTACACGGACGTCCATCCAAAGAAAATGATGAGTTTCAATTTTTTGCATTGTTCCTAAATTACGTGCCTCGCACGCCCTGTCACGTTCGCTGCGGCTCATTACATAATATAAACCCGCGCACAAAAACTAGTCCGGGCAACCGAAACCTGGCCGGCCAAAATCGTGATCTGAATGACACCTGAGATCAAAAGACGCCTCGGATTCGGTTGCTCCGTGTATAAAAAAAAAAGTTGTTTGAATGCCTTCTGGTTACTGTTCCAGTCACTGTTAGCAAGAATTTATAAATTCCTATAAATTCTTGCTGTTAGTGATGACTTCTTGTTTATTTCTATGACTGTCTATTATTGCATTTCAAATTTTGTTCAGACGCTTTGCTTAGCAATAGTTAAAAACTATATCCATGGAGGAAGGAATTCCTTCCTTCATACTATATCGGCGACGGCATATTTCTTTCATGGTTTTGTCTTTCATACGACGGCGCGCGCATACCTTTTTTTTACACGGATATTCTTAATCCCAAGAAAATGATGATTTTCAATTTTTCGTATTTTTATAAATTACGTGCTTCGTTCGCGCTGTCGCGGTCGCTACGGCTAATTACATAACATCAGAAACCCGCACGCAAAAACTTGACCGGGGCACTCGAAACTTCGCCGGCCGAAACGTGATCCGATAACGTGTGAGATCCGATGGGCGCCTCGGATCTGAACAGTCTATGTAAAAAAAAGTTTTTTGCCGGCGGAGCGTGTCTCTTTTGGTATGTCTCCGCCGACGATATTATTTTAAAAAGCGCACACCTGTGAGATGTTACCCGATTCCGAGTGTACTTTGCGCCACTGGCGACGAGATGACGAACTTAGAACGAGACGACCCTCGATCAACATGGCACCTTCTACAACTTAGGGTCGGAAATGCGACCATCCCAGTACTACATCTTAGTTGCAAAGTGGCGTAGAGATTCCTATCATTCTTGTAAACATTTTTACCGTTAACACATTAAGGTAAGAAAGTGTCGGAAAGCCTCAAGCCGATCTGTGAAATGAATGTGCAATAAACCGATCGGGGCACAGGCACTGGAGTGAGGAAATGCGGTGACTGAAAATTCGTTGCCTGGTGAGGTGACACCCGAAGTAGTAACTAGAATAGCAGGCAATTTCGTAGGAACTGTTTTACCGAAATGAGTAATATTCAGGGTATCCCTAGTACCCTGATCGAAAGTGATGGTGATTTAAATTTGATTTCCTAGTGTACAGGTTTGATACGATGTGAGCGTGTTTTCCATTGGCTTTCTGAAACCATGGGGTTTCACGAATCAGCTGTTACCCCGTTCTTGCCGGTTGCACTTGCAGAGTGGCCGGCTTGGAAAAAATAAATAAATAAAAAGTGGGTCTGAAATTAGTTTTCAAGGGCTTGAAGCAGGGGTTAAATGGTGATTATAGATAACCTTATAAACAATCTTGACCACAGTCCAATTGGGCTGTAGCCTACTTACAGCAACTGGTTTAATTCGGCCTTCTCATCTGTGTAAATGTCAAAGACCTTACGACCCCAGAGGTTAAACTGTTAAATCGAGCAGGCTGGCCGGTATGTGGGAACTAGTGTCAAGGAATGCTCGTGGCTTGATGTTTCTGTAAGATTGGGTATCGCATCTGTGTATTTCATTGCTATAAGTTAAGCTTCCTGCGTGTCTAGGCCGGCCAGTTGGGGATGTATACTATGAGTACTTTACAAAATCGTCAAGCCAAACTTGAGAACGTGTGACTACTGGAGGCAGATCTGTAGACCTGACAAGATGTCTAGAGGTGACCCTCCGGCGTGTACGCGAGAGAAACTAGTTCCAGGAAGGATCTTAAACTCTCTCATACTCAAAGTCCGTCACCAGCCACCGCCTCTACCGGTGGCTGTTCAGATTCCCATGTGTCTGGTTATGTTAACGATAACGATACTTCTGCTTTTTGTAATGCTCTGTTGAGTTTGAGGAGTTCTTATTGTACTTTTGGAAGGTACTGAATGTCTGAGGCAACATCACTGCACACACAATGTCAAATGGGCAGCCAAACTATCTCCTACAGCCACAAGTCTTCCTTGCCTCGAACGGTGGTTTTGGAATGTAGGCTGCTGTATCTACATCATTAAAAAGTAATGGTCTGTGTGCGTATGTGTGTGGCTTCTACTCCTCTGGATGTTTGTCACCTACAAAGATGAGAGTACGGAAAATGAAGAAAAGAAAATTATGCTTGGATAGGCGTATTGTCGTCGCTGTAACTTGAAATTGTGACCCTCAAATATGCAAAAACTGTTCTAAAAACTGAGCATGATGTCAAAGTTCGATCATGCAAAATTACTGTTAGGCCTAAGTCAAACTTACCAGAAAGAAACTTGGTTAGGAAAAAAAAACGCATCTAAAAGAACGACTTAATTTGCATCATACTTTGTTAGCATTAGCAATACTACATATGGTCCTACAACTGGTTTTGCTTCAACTGGCGGCTGGATGCACGGATAAAGCAAACCTATAGGTTTTAAAAGGTGGCCAAACATTCACATTTCTGATGCACAGCCACGCATGGAATGGACGAGTACAGCGAACTATTTCCATGTAAAGTAAACCGTTTCAACGTGTTTTTCTATTTGCTCTCTTAATCCTTCATTGCGCACTACTCTCATCTTCATAGGGACCCGTCTTAGTACCTACATGCCAAAACAAACAACAAATCGTCATTTTGAATGTGTCGATGAAATGCAGGCGTGCTGAGGAATGTGATGAGCGGACTGCTAGTAACAGTTGGAATTATCTTGCGTCGAAATAATCTGTCATCTGGTGATCAAATAAACTATATGAAGCATGGATCAAGGCCGTTAGAATCGAACAGTGAAGTGAGCGGAATGGCTAGTTAGATATAAAGAGTGTATTCTGAAGAGCGCATGCATGACTGAAAAAAATTCTTATTATAATCATCTAGTGATGTGGATGAGTCGAGTCCATTACCGTGTGAAGCGCCAATTCCTTTGGCTAATGGGTATCATTGTTAGGTTTCAATTGGCGCCACACAAGTCACCGACAACAAAGTACTCGTACGACAACAAAGCGAAATTGAAGTAACTATTTACCCATGCCACAACAGAAATGCTGCAGAAGAAAAAGAAAGCGCACAAATTACCTATAGGCAAAAGCCGGCGACAAGGTAGTTTAAAACTACACTACCTGTTGCCATGTATTCCTATACAGTATCACATTTGCCCACTTGACGGACAATCACTGACTTCAAGTCGCCACAGGGCTGACTTGTCGCCGCTTATGATTAGCGACCTACTTTCTTGAAAGTTGCTAGTAGATTTGGTAAAGAAGTTTTATAACAAAGTAAATAAATTTATGTTGTTGGAAAGTTTGATCGTTTCCAAAATGTTTTATAGCACGTTACGTTTTGCATTGTTGAAAGAATAGCACACGGCTATCATTTTCCTTTGAGTTACTCATTTTCTTCCAGTAATATTTTGTTAAGATCGGACATGGGATTCTTAACTATATTCACTAGATTCACTTGGTAGAGATGAGGAAGGTGACCACTGGGTTGTGCGTGCTCACTTTGCTCACCACCACCACCACCACCCCCCCCCCCCCCCCCCCACGCCCCCACTCCGCCCTTAAGCTTGCAGTGCACCTGGGGTTTATTTTTACCTCTTTCGTAGCTGGCCCAATATTTTTTGCTGTCAAGTCTTAATCTTGTTTGTTTCGTTGGTTTATTCTGTAGGGTGCGTATTGTGTGTTAGCTATGTCCCTAAAGCCTAAACGTGTGGACTTTGATGCAACATGGGAGCTTCTACAAGAAACAGTGCAAGGCGTCATCACATTGGGAGATGTACCACGAGCAGTCTGGAACGATCGGTTTACGTATCCTTTTTTTTATTTATTTAATTATTGTATTTATTTATTACGCTTTCACTGCGCATCTTAGGTGCAATTAAAAAAAAAAGGTAACGAGTGATTTGCATTCTAAGAAACAAATACAGCGATAATATGAATAAATGACAAGGTCCCCGCAGCATGAAAGGAGGATGTCGGTCAAGCATGGCATCTGAGTTGGTGCCGCCGCCTGAAATGCTGTCCCTCCTCCTGGACTTGTTCTTGCGCACAGAAATTCAGTACCGCCATTTCCTCTGGATTCTGATCGCCAGCCAACTGCAATGCATCAGAAGATCCTAGTCAACCATACCGCCAACATTAGTTGTCTCAAGTTTTATAATATATATACAATTCTGGCTTAAGAAATATCCACTTAATTCACAGATTTCTTTTTCTTAAGTTGTGTAACATTTAGAACAAAAATATGATGCTCAAATTAAAAAAGTCTGCACGAATCAATATTCGCAAATTTTCAATAGGCAGGTGACGAAAAATTCAAAATTCTTCGTCCTCCTACCTTCATCAGGCTGCTTCAAAACATGTTTTCTTCTGTTTACATCAGTGTTAGCACTTCCTTCGTTGAGGTTGCTTCGTTTAAACCAGGGAGGTCACGTAGCCTGCTGCATGTGTAAGGCCTCTCTTGTCTCCCACGCCATCTATCTTTTTCTACGTGAGCGTCTTATTTTTGGACTTAATGTTTTCCGAACATTCAAAGTATGATGGGTGGATTTTTTTTAACAAGTTATGCAACCTTTTCGTATTATTTCTGTTTCTTTAAAGGCAGTGTCTGTCTTGATCCTGTTTTATTTTGCTAACTTGGCCAAATTTGACAGTTCTGATTGCCGACAGGCTCATTTTACTCGGCTTGACTTATGAATTTTGAAGAGAATTTTAACGCTTACGCCAACTTGGAAGTTTCAGACTTCTTCTGAATATTCGCAATACAGAAGAAGTCTGAAACTTCCCAGTTGGCGTAAGCTTTAAAATTCTCTTCAAAATTTGACAGTGTTTGATTATTAGGATCTGCACGTTTCTTTTCATCCAACGACTTAGCGGAACACGAGTACGATGTAAATGGCGCAATATTGTGCATTGCATATTTTGTCAATCCGTTTACTATGCAGCTTGACGTTAATGGCATGACCATATTCTGGTTTTGCTAAGTTGCTTCCAGCAAAAGAAACACTCAGCATAGGCTACCATCTGTATGGGAGACAGTTCAGGCACTAATACTAAGACTGCAGCTCAGAAATTTTCAAAGTTGTTTGGGGAAAAAAAATTAAATTTCTAGCCATACCAACAAACCTTTGATTCACAGATGGGCTTGAACATTTAAGACTCAGACATTTAATTTATTTGTTTTATTTTTCTAATGAGATGTAGTCATTTCTTTTCTTGAGTAGTGTGGGTGTCTTTTCCTATTTAAAATCAAGCAATCTGTCTAGAGATCTGTACGGGTGAGAGCAGCTTGATTTTAAGTGATCAACTGCCATTAATAGGCCTAAATGTGGGTGTCTAACATTCAGCTGAATGCAGCCCCATGTAAGCAGTAGTTTCTACTTTTCAGTTTTATGCAGCCAGTCATGTTTTGAGCTTTTTTTTTCCTATCCTATCTGGTGTTGGGTTTCTGCATAGTGGATGGCTATCGCATACTTTTGGTATTTTGACCTAGTGGCTGTGACACGTTACAGAAGCCAGGCGTTTATGCCTTTCCTTGTCTCTTCAATATATAGCCTAGTGCCTCACACTGATTGCAAGGAATTTTGCTACAAAATCCTGCAACCTGTGTGAGGCGGTAGCCTGTGTAATGGAGAGACAAGTAAAAGCATAAAAATCAGGCTTCTCGAACGTGTCACAGCCACTAGTCGAAAGACCAAAAGAATACTATAGCCATCCACCATAAAGAAACCCAACACCAGAGAGCATAGGAAAAGTCAGTCACCTTATTCACCCACCTCGTTCACCCAGAACTCACGAATCTGCTATAAGCAAAGAGGAGAACGAAACATAACGACGATCCCAATGGGCCCCTATAAAGATCAGTGATCTCGTAAACGAAATTGAAACTCACCTCCACCGAACAAGTCTTAAGACGTAGAACTTCCGCCCCTAACATCCCAAATAGAACCCGATGAAGATGAACGTCGTTGAAAACCACATTCTCCCAACTTGTGGCTTACTGTTCATAGAAACTTTGCTGTTTGAACTTTTGTGTCTGTATTTTATCTGTCATCAAAGGTTTTATTTTTATCTTTATAGTTATAGCAATAGGATATCACACCCTTAACCTAAACTCAGAGATGTGTATGCAATTTGTGTTGCCTACCCAGAACCATTAGGTGACCGCTTATATCAGGAAACGAAGAAATTTCTTGATGAGCATGTCAAGGGGCTTTTTAAAGTAAGTCGTTGATTTTGTATTTAAAAAAAAAAGGCCAATCAATGCACAAACATGTATAACCGCTTCTCCCATTATGTGCGATAACTCAAAAATTCAAGCCGAGCCAAGTATGCAACTTGTTCTCTAACTCTACTCTCTGCTCGTGTCCATATTCGAAAAACTCTAATCCGGTGAAAATGTGATAACTTCATCAGTTTTTGATCGATTTCTACATTTCAGTATACCAAATTCATCTTCCCGACTAGTGTTTTCCGCTGGTGCAGTTTAAAAGCCAATAGCTCGAACCGTTTTCAAGTTATATCCTCAAAACTGGAAAACAATGACTCGACGGTCTGTTAAGCAACATCTCAGTTCTTATTATCTTAACAAATTAAGAAAAACTTCCCAAGAAAATATGTTAAATAAATGCTCGAACTCAGCTAGATACTCGACTCATCTGTTGCAAACTCGGCTGGATTTTAAATTATTATTCTCACACAACCCTAATATTAGTCATAGAAGATTTCAAACAATAATTAAAACTAACGTTACAGTCTACGTTATTAATATCGTAAGCGAGCAAGGAGTATCATCATCATCATCACCATCAGCAGCGAGAAACAATGCACGAGTGGATTTTCTGCAATCTGGGTAATGGAAGCTACCAACGGTGACATGCTGATAGGTGCGCAACAGATGTGTGCCGTTCTTAGTCGTATTACTTTGATAGGTTAAACGTGTTGCCGTCCTTAGGTAGGTTACCAACTAGTTACAAATAATGGTCATGATTCTGGAAAGGATATGTTTTCTTTCTGTCTGCATTTGGTCTGTTGATAATTTATAATCATTGGTATACCACGGTCACTTAGTCTGATCAAGTAATGACCTTGATTCTGGAAGGCTTGGTTTTCTTTCGGTCTGCATTTGGTCAGTGAACAATTTATAGTCATAGGTATACCACAGTCGCTTAGTCTGATTAAGCATAGTGTTCAAGTATAAAAGGTTTACGAAACCTCAACGTAAAATGCCCATGTTCAATCTAGTCTGATTAAACGGGATTCTTATTGATACCCACGAAACAAGGGTTGCGGTCAGTGAGCCAAGGGTTAGTTTGATTCCCTGCTTAGGTTGAGGTGGTCATGGTTTAAGTAACCAAAGAAATAAATGAAATGCCAATAAAATGAAGTATACCACGCTGAAACACGTCTTAGAGGCCCAGAAGCAGTATTTTCAGCTGGTCTCCAATAAGATCCTAAACGAACAAAAGACACCAGAAAAACGCACACTTTCACAACAGAAGACACTCACACTGTCTAGCGAATTTTCGATAGTTTACTACTATCTTCCTCAGGCCTTAAAGTTAGTTTGGACTCTGTTTACATCCCTGTTGTTTTCACCGTTGTCGTCTGCTCGTTCGTTGCCTGGTGACTTTTGTTCGTTTATAACGGAGTTTCACAGTACGAAATCTAACGATCTTTTTCGAAACAAGATCCTAACAAACTAAAAACGGTCTGCGGGAAGAGGGAGGTGTCTGTGGTTTGCAGGTAGGGGGTGAATGTGGAATTTTGCGTTGTGCAAAATTTTTACTTAGGCCCATTTCTTTCTTGCAAGAAGTTTTTTCCAAGGCCCTTTGTCAGTTGTTTTTTTGCTAAACAACTTGAAACCGACCTAACCTTTCGTCTTGAGAACGGCACCATTCAAAAGCTCTCGAAAAAACGGTTCAATTGGTGTATTTGAATGTCAAAATCTGTCAATTTTGGCGAAATTATTGCAAAAAGATCATGAAACAAAAAACGCAGGATAGTCGTAGTCGTACTGCAACATAGCCAGCCGTACTGCCACGTAGCGTCGCCCGTCGCTGTGATTCTACAGTACTACAGGGCTTAGAGGATTGCTCCCAAGTGGAACTAATCCAGAGTTATCAACTGAACTTGTTTTAAATTTACGTAGCACTCAACGTACAAAGTTGCACAAACAGCAGTAATATGAAATTGAAATCCATACTACAGTTTTTTTTGTTGCTTGAAACAATGTTATTAATCCGTGAATAATTTCAAGCCCTAATGAATGGGCTTTTGTGTTGGTTTTTATTACAGTGAAACTTCTTTTATAATGTTAGGACTTTGGCCTCCGTCCCGCGGTAAACCTTAGCAGTTGAAAAGGAGGTTATTCCACTAATCCCATTAGGTTTTCCACTTTAGCATTCATTGTTTAGAAGCCTCAAGAGTTTCATTGTTGTGAACTGGTTATTGTTTTAAGAGAGTAAAATTATAAGATTTTAATTACATACTAATTGATTAATTTGGTACCATTTCATAAAGAATAAATCGCAAAGTAGGGGTTAACCAAAACTCACCCTAGGCACCGAGTTGAGTTTGGGTTAACCACTACATTATTACCGTAACATCTTAATAATCGAGTAAAATTAAATCTATGTTACTCTTCTAACAACAACCCACCCGCCTTGGTGCACGACACTTACTGCTACCTTTCACTCCATGAAGAAATACGAGACTAAATATGAAAATCGAATACTTAGCATCAAAGGAGGAGAGTACGCTGGAATTGGGCACCTTTCCTACCTCATGCCATCAAGGGAGGGAGCCATCTACGCGAAGAGAGAGTAGCTCGCTGATAACTTCCAGGTTTTCCCAAAGATAAAACTTGTAGGCTTCTGGCACGTTGACTGTTTTAGTGTACTTTTGAAGCACTCTTAGATGAGCCTACTACTTAGATTAATTTCTGTTAATTAATAGTATTAATAACAATACAGATACAGTCACAGTTGAAAGTTATTACGAAAACTATGAATACAGTAAGGAACCAATTCATAAAGTATGGAGGGGGTCAGTTTCAGTGTGACAAAACGTGACCTCGGGTGGTGGGGGTTGTCACAAATGTGATGTCACATTTCTATATTTTTACATATTTTCACTATTTGCGCACAAACAATTTTAATAAGCTGCGTATGTAACAAATTGTGGAGAGGTGTCAGGAAAGTAATCGCGGTTGTAAACTGCTTCCGTTTGAACCTGTCACTATTCTTGGAAGTACAGTGGAATGTACGGAGAGCTCGTTGTTTAGAATATTTGGAAAGGCTGCCTTGAAAGTTTCTCTTCCATCCGTTTTTTCACCCACTACTTGAGATGTCGTTCATGCCTAAAAGATCTGAAATGGAGAAAATGACAAGTCACGCAATGTCACTCACTGTTACACAAAATAACGTGCTATGACACGTGTGACTTGAGTTGTTTATGAACTATTTTTTATTCCATTTTCTCAGCGGTCCCCTAACAGGTACAAATCCAATGCAGTCTTAAGATTGCCAATTCTTCTTCCTTTATTTGTGGCTGGTCTTTTTAACCCTTTAAGGACTGCATTTGTGCTACGGTCTCGTAACGGACTTGTAGAAAAAAATTCATAGCTTCTCACCTACTTGAATTAAGGGAATGAAACCTGTGTCATTTTTTTACCTAATGATCTGGCCTTTATATCCAATTTTTAGTTTTACTGTAATTGGTTGGAAGTTTTCGATCTGACCTGTAGAAGAGCTGTAAACCATTATTAATCAGCGGGCGCATTTGGACACACCCGACCTGAAAGGGCTAAACTGGCTCATGACTGAGTAAAATAAGGTGTTACAGATTTTTGTGCAGGCCCCAAAACTGCATTACCAGAAAATATCAGCTGGGCGGTAGATGCACCGATGTGCTAAAATACCAATTCCGACGTTGAAAGAACATCGGCCAACATCCGATTCCGATATCTCGTGCTCCGATGTTTAAGAAAGTAAAGTAAAACTGAGTTACATTTTTCATGGAGTCAAAAATAATTGAGTCAAAAATAATTAAGAGGATTTCACAAATAAAATTTAAAATTTCTGCTGGCCTAAACTTAGCACCCCAGAAGTTAATTATAGGCTCATCTGTTGAAAAATGATTTAATACAATTGTGGATATTCAATGTTTTAATATCTGATATCCACATTATTTAAAATAAATAAATAAATAAATAAAACTGATCCGATGCTCCAATAACCGATGTAGCCAAAAAAAAAAAAATGTCCGATAAAAACGTTGGTACACCTCTAATGGGCGGGGGGGGGCCGCCCCGATTGATATGAAAAACAATTAAAACGCAAGTTCAAAGTTCATTTCAACTTGCTGTTGATGATGTGACTTACTTTTTAGGGAGGTATGAATAAGTACAACAA